>LPNX010229739.1:314452-347089 GCA_001517045.1 Pseudotsuga menziesii
GGATTTGTAACCTTAGAAGTCTAAGGATGTTTATAAAATACAGGAATCAACCAAGAGAATGGCTTTTGATCATTTGAGCAATTGTCATTTGTGAATTGTGACAGCTAATGGATGACTAGTTTTCTTGCCTTAGCCAATTTCGAGGGTGAAATATTCTCATCCAAGTTGGTGTTTGGAGAGGCCACTCAGGTCTTTCATGGAGCTTTTATGGAGTTGTAGTTCCAAGTGTAAGCTACAGGATAGCTCGTGGACTCTTCTATTGCAGCACTTCATCTCAACCATTTCCAGTTTTCTTTGCATATTCATGCTCATGGAGGGATTGCGCCTTGGGTGAGCTCTTGTACTCTTTGGGAGAGCTCTTCCTGATCTATTTATGATTGTAATCAGTTAAAAACTTAAATATGCTTTGTTCTTCATTCTCAGAAAGTTTCAAGTCGAAATACCCAAGAGTTGTATGTCAAACTGACTTTTAATGAGCGAACAATGACCATTTCCCCACACTCTCATTTGATGGCGCACTTGTTGGAGTGATTCTTGCGCCTTGCTGAGGATGGTTGATGCCGAAGCTTTTATTTATGATGTATGGCTCTGTAATAGCATCTCCATATTCTCTGTAAGACGAAATCAGAAGAAATACATGTGCAAATGTCCACATTTCCAACCTTTATTTTGACTAGTTTCCATGTGATGATTTTCCCTTTCAATGGAGATTGTGTATCTGATGTATATTGCGACTTGGATCAATGTTATGTGTTGTTAGTGAGCTATTGAAATGATGTCAATGATATATATTCATATTGCTCTGTTTTGAACCATTATATGCACCATTTATGAGCCGAAGTTGAGCTTTTAAGTGTCATTTCCCTTGAGCAAATATCACTGAAATTGTGCATTCGTATATGAATATTTAAAACTCAGTCGCAGAATTCTTAACCACACCAAATAAGTGTAAATGAAGTATATTTACAGTCCCCATACTCTGTTCTTAAAGTTGGGAGGGTCGAATAGGAGTTGGAGAGCCATTTCTTCCATTACCCTAGGGGGAATTACATCATAAATTGCTAGTAATTTTGCCTTTTTGCCATCATGCCCAATTCGAGTTTCAAATGTCTATGACCTGTCATAAAAATATCAGAGTCACTTTAATAGTCCTAATACTTCCCACATCAGTCCCTACCAAATTTGAGACCCTCTTGAGCCATTCCAATCCCCGTTGGTCAAAACTAGTCAAGACAATTTTTCCAAAATTCTGCCTTTATTGGGAATTTTTAAAAAGGAACATTACAGTGGTATCAGAGCATGGTCTTGGCACCTGTTCATTCAGACCATACATTGAAGAAAAAGTTGCTGACATGTCTTGGCTTCACAATAGAACCACAATTCCCACTTTCCTTCCTCCTCGACCAACAATTACAGAAATTACAACCATAGATATTGGAGCATGTTTCCAAGAGTATCGAAATTTGAGAGGGGATATTCATGAGTGGTATTCTTTCCCAGAATATCTTGTCAATAATGGATTTAGGCACAAGAAGGAAAATGTGAATTCATTAAGGGACAATCAGCAATCCACAAGTCTGGAAGAGCATGAAATGAGAAAAAATCATCCTACTTGTGAAAGGAGCCTAGATACACCATTAAAGGAAGAAACAAAGAACCATGAAGTGGAGCATCAATTACCTCAAGGTGATTGCAGAGAAGAACATAAAGAGGAAAGTGAACACCAGCACACAATCGTTATTGATGGGGGTTGTGCAAATCAAAGAGAATCTATTGATGGATCATTGAGCTATGAAAGAGTACCTACTAATGGGTGCTCACAACTCTATGTTGGTGACATAGAGATAATATTCGAAAGTGTTGCTGCAAGCCAAACTTCTATTAAACATGAAAATGAAGACCTTATAGCAGTTGAAGAAGAAACAAGATCAACTTCTCGATCACCACTTCAGCTTCATGAAGTTGGTCCAAGCAAGAAGGAAGAAGATGAGGAAGTTCATTTGCAAGAGCCTCATTTTCTTGAAGGGTCCTTAAAGATGAATCAAAATAAGATCCAAGAGTCCCTTGGCATAATCCATGACACTCAAGCATTAGTGTCAAATTCTTGCTGGAGAGCTACTTCATTGGAGGAAACACCCTTCCTTGAAGACATAGAGAAGATTAAAAGAGCAATGTGCCACATCAAAGGTAATTTCATGTCTTTGATTTTTTATAGGAACCATTTGTTTGAGCTTAATGAATTGTTACATGATGCATACTTGAAGAATAATGAGGATAATCATAAGCTCAAAATTCAAAATGAGCAACTTCTTGAAAAGTTGCAAGATATTTGTTTTTCCTCGTATGTTTTAGAGTGTCAAATGGTAGATTGTTTGGAGGATTCTCATGACATGGTGGATCATGAGAAATGTGGAAATTTGAATGTTCTTGATGTGTTTGAAGATGAACTTGAAGAGATCCAAACACTTGATGTGGTGGAAGAGGAACTTGAATTAACTCTTGATGAAGGTTATACAATTTTTAAAGAAGAGCATGATTCCTTTACATTGGAACCAATCTATGACAGATGTTCTTGATGTGTTTGAAGATGAACTTGAAGAGATCCAAACACTTGATGTGGCGGAAGAGGAACTTGAATTGACTCTTGATGAAGGTTACACAATTTTTAAAGAAGAGCATGATTCCTTTACATTGGAACCAATCTATGACAAAGGTTTCACACTTTTGAAGGAGCTGCATGATACTACCCATATGGATCCTTCCCATGATGAAACTTCTGCACTTTTTGATCATTTGGGTGAGTTAGTTCATTCTCCTACATCCTACAATTCCATGTTTTGCAGCATTAGTCTCAATGAAGTATGGGTGAAAGGGGTCTTTTTGATGGTGCCACATGAGGAGTATGGAACTCCTAGATTTACTTTTTATGATGACATGGTTGGAGCACATTCTTATTCACATTTGCAGCAAAATCCTTTGTTACTTTATGATGATGCACATCTAAATGGATGCACCTATGATATGCATTTGAGTCACTTGAAGACTCATGGTTTTTCTTGCTCAACACTTGGTTCATTTGATGTTGGAGGAACTTCACCCAACACTGGGGTGAATAGATTTATGATTGGAGAACATCTTTGTTGCTAGCCACATACTTTGTTATATCTTTATGATTCTCTCATTCATGGATGTGTGCGTGAAACTTCTTTGAGTCATTTGAAGTCTCCTTGTTTTTTGTGCTCATTATTTGGTTCAGATTTTGGTGGAGGTTCTTCATTCACTCCTTGGATGAAAGAAGTTAGAACACATGGTTGATTATATTGATGCACATTATATATCTTTGGAGCAGCATTATGAGACATGGGATCCTCACCTATGTCATTGGAGCAGATTTGATTGGTCACCTGAAGCTTGTATGCACTTGGCAAATGGTGGTCTACGTACTTGAAGGTATAAGCACTTTCATGATTTTCTGATGAGGAACCTCCTTGATGTTCATTTTTATTATGTTGTTATGTACTTTGATGATATATATTATGTACTCATGATGTTTGGAAGAATGCATACAAGAAAATGGGATCCTGAAATTCTCTTTCCTAATGGTATGGGTTGGAGAGCACTCTTAATTGTTGGAGTGCAATACAAGCAATGGGACACTGGGATATTTTTTAGTCCCATTGATTTCAATTTTTTTGGGAAACAAGCAGTATGGGAGATGGATTCCCCACTTAATAAAGTGATTTTAATCAGAGTAGTGTAGCAGCAAGCATGGTGGTTCCTCTCTCAAATCTTCATGGAATCTCAAATACTCGATGTTGGGAAACTCAGTGGCAACTTCAAAGAATCATACAGAAAGCAGGTTCTTCAACACACATGTTTGAAATTGCTTGAGGAAAAGCAATATTGGAAAGGGAGAATTTGTCATGTTCCAAATTTTGCATTGGGTCACAATGGCTTAATCGCATTTTCCATATTCATTATAGTTTGTCAAATTGATGCTAAGGGTCAAATAATTGCCAAGGAGGAAAATTACTAGTTTCCTAGGCTGGGGGTAGAAGCTTTGGGATTTGGAATAAGGGTGACAATTAATGATGTTTGAACATTAGAATGGCATAAATATTTAATAAAGGAGCTAAATAAATCAATACAAGAAAAAATTGAAGTGGCAAGGGAGCATTGAGACACATGGAGACTATGGGGCCCACACAAGCTAGAATTTATGAGCCACATGGCATCCTCCTCTTGCAATTTCGAATCCATGGGAAGCCTAAATGTTCTTGGATGAGTTATAAGGCTAATACACTTGGCCATATACATCATAGGTCGAATTTGGAAGGAAATGTAACTTACATGGGAGAGGAATAGTCATTTTGGAGCTAGTGAGACACTTGGACTAGATTCCATAGCTCTATGACAACAATAATGAAGATGCTATAACACCTCTGACACAAATCAGATCTGAAGGTTGACATCTAACATATCTGACATGTCAAGTCGCAATAGATCATCCAAGAGGGAGCTCATGTGAGTTGGGGAAGCTCAATGGGTTCCTACTCAAATTGGGGGAAGATGGAAGGCTAGGAAAGGGAGGACACATGGAAAATCTTGAGCCCACACCCAAATTTGAATTGGCTTGAGTTTGTGGATGGATTAGTAACCTTAGAAGTCTAAGGATGTTTATAAAATACAGGAATCAACCAAGAGAATGGCTTTTGATCATTTGAGAAATTGTCATTTGTGAATTGTGAGAGCTAGTGGATGACTAGTTTTCTTGCCTTAGCCAACTTCGAGAGTGAAAGATTCCCATCGAAGTTGGTGTTTGGAGAGGCCATTCAGGTCTTTCATGGAGCTTTAATAGAGTTGTAATTGCAGGTGTAAGCTACAGGACAGCTCGTGGGTTCTTCTATTGCAGCACTTCATCTCAACCATTTCCAGTTTTCTTTGCATATTCATGCTCATGGAGGGATTGCGCCTTGGGTGAGCTCTTGTACTCTTTGGGAGAGCTCTTCCTAATCTGTTTATGATTGTAATCAATTAAATATACTATGTTCTTCATTCTTAGAAAGTTTCAAGTCGAAATATCCAAGTTGTATGTCAAAATGACTTTTAATGAGCAAACAATGACCATTTCCCCACACTCTCATTTGATGGCGCACTTGTTGGAGTGATTCTTGCGCCTTGCTAAGGATGGTTGATGCCAAAGCTTTTATTTATGATGTATGGCTCTGTAATATCATCTCCATATTCTCTGTAAGTCGAAATCAAAAGAAATACATGTGCAAATGTCCACATTTCCAAGCTTTAATGTGACTAGTTTCCATGTGATGATTTTCCCTTTCAATGGAGATTGTGTATCTGATGTATATTGCGACTTGGATCAATGTTATGTGTTGTTAGTGAGCTATTGAAATGGTGTCAATGATATATATTCATATTGCTATGTTCTGAACCATTATATGCACCATTTATGAGCCGAAGTTGAGCTTTTAAGTGTCATTTCCCTTAAGCAAATATCACTGAAATTGTGCATTCGTATATGAATATTTAAAACTCAGTTGCAGAACTCTTAACCACACCAAATGACAGTAAATGAAGTATATTTACAGTCCCCATACTCTGTTCTTAAAGTTGGGAGGGTCGAATAGGAGTTGGAGAGCCATTCCTTCCATTACCCTAGGAGGAATTGCATCATAAATTGCTAGTAATTTTTCCCTTTTTGCCATCATACCCAATTCGAGTTTCAGATGTCTATGACCTGTCATAAAAATATCAGAGTCACTTTAATAGTCTTAATACTTCCCACATCAGTCCCTACCAAATTCGAGACCCTCTTGAGCCATTCGAATCCACCTTGGTCAAAACTAGTCAAGACAATTTTTCCAAATTTTGCCTTTATTGGGAATTTTTAAAAAGGGACATTACATCTTTGCTAGTATGTTTGGCTATTCTCCTATGACAATTGTCATTGCCAACTCTTTCCTATGGTTTGAGAGTTCAATCTTTTGTTAAATGCAAAATTATCAGAAGTCGCGGTGCAGATCATGTTACACTGAAGCACACATTGCTCTGATAGCATTTACTCAACCATAATACATTATTGAAAATTGAGAGGCTCCAATATCTTCTAGTTCAACATCAGCCTTAGAGCATCATCTATATAGTTCTATTAATGCAGTGGACATAACAGTAAACATTCGAGCAGAGATGTGTAACAGTAGTTGAATTGGCAAGGGCACACACACCACAGACACAAAGATGATTTCAAAACAATCCCTTGCCCTCGATATTCTATATGAGGGCAGATTTACTAAAGAAAAATACTTTATATCTTGTTACATCTTGACTTCAAGACAACATGACACATTTGTGCACAACTCCGACAATATATTAGCAAAATTTATACATCAAGGTGTTCAAAACACCTTATCAATCCCATGTCAGCTAGTGGATGGTTGTAGCCCACAATATCTAGATCAGGGTCTGCCCATGTTTCTTTAGGCAGTCTCATGGACCTTTTTGGGGTCTTCATGGTTGGTTATACCAACCACAACTCCATCAAACATGTTGACTTGTTCAACATGTGTCAACAAAGGACAACTTGCACTTTAACATCTCCCACCTTACAATCACTTCCAAGTATTTCTTCACAACCAATCTATCAGCAGCCACTTGACAGTTAAATTTGTAGACTCCCATGGAGTCTTTGTACCACTCAAGCTTATTCAGAGACCAAATCTTCAATCCTACACTCAACTAACAACACCATACCAAACTTAACCATATCCCTAATGAAATGATATTGAACGTCTGTATACAACAAAATGGAATCTGTGCTAGTGCCTGTTACCCCTCAGATTGCATATGGGTAACTCTCGTGATTTTCATCACAAGATATGATTTACAATTTTGCAGCATGGTACCCATGGAGTTTCTTGATGGACTTGGGGAATCTACATATTATGCAGCTTCTTCTTTTCTTCATGATGAATATTTAATGAAGATCTTTGGTGGAGATTAATTTTCTCTATGGTGGATGATCAAGTTGATGGTCACTAGGAGTTGGTGTTCTACATGATCCCCTTGGTTGAATGTGTGATGGTGGCATAATTGATGTTAGATGGATTTAACACTTCTATCAGGTCCCCTTTCCTTTGGTGTTAATGTACTGTAGTGGTGTACTTTTCCTTGGTGGGATTTCCCTAGGTGATATGACTTGGTGTATCATTTGTTAGGCATTGCCTAGGGGGGGTTTGTAATGAATTATGTGAGTACACAGTATTGATGATCAAGCCTTTTTCTGAGGTTTGATGAAATATTAATTATATGATTAGTCCTTTGGCAGTGTGCCCTAGGTTCAAACCTAGGAAGAGCTTATAGTTTACCACTATGTTGGGGCTTCACTAAGGAGAACAACTTTTATACATGGTACAATACTTTATGGAGCACACTTCTTCATTAGCACACATGTTCATGTTGATTTAAACATTCAGTGGTTATTTGGAGGTGGACTATGGTACTTTTGTTGATGTGTGCTAGCTTATCAACAAAAATCTTTTGACCGATTGCTCTAATTGTCGCCAAATCAATGCCATTCGATGCAGTCATTATAGGAATTTTGAAAAGTGGTTATAAGAGAAAATCTGATGAGTATTGAGGGAGGTGGTGATTTCAAACTACTTTTTAAAAACCCACGCTACATTTTGACCACATGCGCCACTCGGAGGGTGTGCTTTTGTTAGATGAGCCACACGTGCCATTGGGAGTTGGTTGTTGTTCATTTGTGGAGGTTGTTACTAACTAACTCCCTTATTTTATTATTGTTAAATTTTCTCATAGAGTTAGTTACATAAGAACATTATTATATAGTTATCATTGGAAATGAGGATGATTATTTTATTGTTTCGTTTAGGAAAGGATATAGATATCAACAACTCATTGCTAACTTTACTAAGTAGTTTGTTGCAGAGGTTAGGGATGTAATATTTTAAAGTCTTCCTTGGAGAACTAAGGATCTAGGAAAACAATAACGTGTTTATTGTACAAGGAAGTTGAGCTAAAACCTATATAAACGTTTGCTCTCTTCATCTACTTATGGTTGGATTGTGGGAGATATCCCTTGAAGCTTTGTTGAATAACTATTGATGCTTTTAAAGGATGAATAAAGTTCTTTATGGATGAGAAGATTTTAGATCTTTATGCTATTTCCCCTTTTTGCTTTAGTTTCCTTGAAAAATGCATATGAAATGAAAAGTAGGTGAAAACTTACCTCTTTTCTTTATGTTCAAAAATGTTTTTGTTGATTGATTATTTATGTACACTTGGTTAAATGCACATATACTTCACTTTGGATAATCACCAGCATAGATTCATCTTACTCGAAACTATCAAGCACCGAGAGGGATCCAATTTCTTGAGGCGTAAATTTTTTTACACATCCAAAAAAAATTTACACCTCGTGGATTTTGATCGCTCTCGATGCTTAATAGATCCGAGTAAGATGGATCTATGATGGTTTTAATTATTTTATTTTATGAGCCGACATGGATTTTTTTAATTATTTATCATCTGGTTTTATTTTTTTTATTTTATGAGCCAACATAAATTTTTTTAGCTACATTTTATTTTTGGTAATGTCATGTTACATTACATTACATGACAACATCTCCCCCATACTGGGCTGAAGAGCACCTCGCTACTATCGATGCAATAATATTCATGTGTATTGGATTTTATCTACTCTAAAAACCCGTAGTGACGTTTCTATGATTTGGAAAACAAAGTAGTTGAACCATATGAGCTTGTACACCTCAACTTCAATGGCCACTCTTCCTCATTAGGATAGTCACCCATCTAGTCATTATTTTATCCAATATGCCCAATGAAAAGACACTAGTTTTCAGTCTACAAAACCACTTTTATTTCTTATATCTTAATAAATTGTTTTGTTGAAATTAACTCTTCATTTCTGTAATATCCCAAGGGTTCTGATATGTTGCAAGATTTACCGGGATATTGTGTTTCTTATTCAAATATATATATTGTGTTATTTGGCCAATAACACGTTTGCATGTGTTTGCATGAATTCGCATGAAACCCAAAAACAGTAAAACTCAGATCAACAATGAAATAAACTCAAATACAAAGTATGAACATACCAATAATCATAGCTTGAGTAGTGGAGCAAGATGGAAGAGACAAGCATGCCATGCACTTATGCTAGGTCAGAAAACATGTTGCGCCTCCGAAGCAACTCGCCCATGATAGGAAAAACATCCTTCCTCTTCTTTCAATCACTCGCAACTGCTCCAAAAAGATGAATTAGATCTCTAGGATCTACAATAAGACTAATAACAGTCCTCTGAAGAGAATGAGTGAAACATGCAGAACAGATGGTGGCTTTTGATCAAGACATTAATTGCTCCCTTAATGTCCAATTCGTCCATGTAGATATATGCCCTCCTTGTGATGATGGATCTCAATAACTTGGTTCAAAAAGATGGATGTGTGACCAATACATTGCAGTATGAAAAATAATGGATCTCTGAAGGACTTGGCTTGAGATTCGCCCTTCAATTAGTTGGATACGCCTTCCTTGGAGATATATGAAGTGAACCCTGGCGCCCCTGCTAGAATAATCACCCTTGAGCCTTTGATAAGGTGATTGCTCCAATAATTATGAAATATCTGTGAATTGCTATGATAGACCTAGATGATCTATCCTTGAAAGTGACTAGCAAAGATAGACTTCGCTACCAAAATACACTTGCTAGCTGAACAGTGCGCCCTCAACCCCAACTTAGATCTCACAGCTCTCGAACCTGTTTCTCAAAAGTGAATAATAACATATGGATGCATAATGATTCAATTTTCCTTCTTTTATTGAGTTGTGGTTGCATGCTCTTCCTTTTTGCATTCATGTGACCTAATTGACGCATGTCGAATGCAGCATGCACTTCCCTGCATGCATGCAACTTAAGTGACACATGTCTCATGCAATTTGATATATGGCCCACGTGTTCCTCATGTCAATTGTTACTTGCTTTGGTGGCCCTCATTTGTCTACTAATGACTAAATAGCGCTACATTAATGTATTCTTTAGCTCCACGTATCATTACTCCTCAGTCAATTCCCTATTTATCAGTACCCGCTCGAACCTATGGGAATTAAATAGGTTAACGGGTGTTTCTTGGTGCTTAATTAAAAGAGGAAATTATAGTCCTCCCCATTCGAAATTGCTTGTCCTCAAGCAACTGTAATCCTGGATGTTGTAATACATGTTCTCCTTCCCACGTGGCATTTTCAATGGGCAATTCCTTCCATTGTACCAAGTATTCACGAATGACCATGTTCCTCAATTTTCTTTCTCGGACCTATAGAATTTTTTCTGGAACCAATACTAGGAGCCCCTCATCATCCAATGGAGGTAGCTCGAAAGATGGAGTGATCTATTGTCCCAATTTCTTTTTAAGGCTCGACACATGGAACACATTATGGATTTTACTCTCCTCAAGTAGCTTGAGCTCATAGGCCACCTCCCCTACTTTTCAGATTATCTTGCAAGGACCATAAAAGCTAGCCTTCCATTTCTCTGCTCCCTTTCTCTTGACTGATGAGTGTCTATAGGACTATAAGTGCAGGTATACCAATTCCCCCACCTTGAAACTACACTTGAACATGTGTCTATCTGCATAAAACTTTTGTTGGTTCAGTGTTGTCTATAAATTTTCTTTAAGTATCTTGAGAATGTCCTGGTTATCATGGATCCAATCCTTTCCTTTAGGTGCTCTACTGTCCCTGAATACTAAGTCTGTGAAAGTTAATGCCCCATAGCCATACAATGCTTTGAAAGGAGTCATCCCAATAAACATGTGATGTGTAGTATTGTAGCAATATTCTCCGAGATGCAGCCATTTGATCCACATCCTCTGTCGTCGTGCTACATAGTTCCTCAAATACCCCTCGGGCATCAATCCATTTGTTGATTATCTCTGTTTGTTCGTCGCTCTGAGGATGGTAACTAGTACTTGTAGCTAATTTTATCCCCACCAACCTAAAAAGCTCATGCCAAAAGGCACTTGTGAACTTGCTATCTTTGTCACTGAGAAAGGTCATAGGCAAACCAGGCAATCTGAATACCTCTCTGAAAAACAACTCTGCTACTTGTGTTGTAGAATAGTCGGAAGGAATGGCAAAGAAATGGGCAAACTTGTTCAATCTATCCACCACTACGTATAAGCAGTCTCTTCCCTGTACCTTGGGCAATCCTGTAATGGAATTCATTAAGATGCTTTCCTATTTTTGCTCGGGTATAGGCAATGGTTGAAGTAACCCTCCTAGATGAGTGTGCTCTACTTTATTCTGTTGGCAAGTACTACATTCCCTAACATGTTTCATTACATCCTCCTTGAGGCCCTTCCATGTGAACGTCTCTCTAACATGTCTGTATGTCTTCAGGAATCCCTGATGCCTTGCTAGTGGTGAATCATGTGAAGCTTGCAAGATCTTTTTCCTTTATGCGGACTCAGGAACCAAATAAATTATGTTCTTGTAATAAATGATATCATCAATTACCCTGTATCTATCGTCATGTATCAGCTCGTCCAGTAACTCACAAGTAAACTTATTCTTAGAGTATTCAACCAAAAGATGAGATTCTAATATGTGGAGATGCTAATAAGAGATAGGGTGGCTGTTTGTCCAGAAAGGGCATCGGCTACTGCGTTTTTCTTCCCTTTCACATACTCGATCTCAAAATCGTAGGCTTGGACCTTGCTAAGCCATTTTGTTGTCTTTCATTCAACTCTTTTTGTTCCAAAAAGTACCTAAGGCTGCTATGAATCTATGATCTGTCTTGATTTTAAATATGTCACCCACCAAATAATGTTTGAATTTTGTTAAGGCATGTAGAATTGTGAGCATCTCTTTATTGTATATTGAATAGTGACACTCATAATCTTTAAGTGTTCTTCTCTCAAATGCTATAGGATGGTGGTTCTACATCAATATTGCTCCTATGCCTTCTCTAGATGCATCACATTCTAATAAAAATGGTTGAGTGAAATCAGTTAATGCAAGAATCGAACATGAGCTAATTACCTTCTTCATTCTCTCGAAGGTCTGTTGTGCCTCTTCTGACCAGTTAAATGCCCCTTTCTTAGTGAGATTTGTGAGGGGTGTTGTCATCTGTGAAAACCCTTTCAATTCTGTTACATTCTTCGGTGTCGCCCAACTGAGCATAGCTCTAATCTTTTCAAGGTGAACCTGTACTCCATTTACTCCTATCACATGCCCTAAATGTAGCATTTCCTGCATATCGAACTCGTACTTGGAGATTTTTGTATATAAAGATTGTTCTTCTAGACTTCCCAACAATTAAAGTGTCTCAAATGCTCTTCCCATACTTTATTGTATATTAAGATGTCATCAAAGAATACAAGGAGAAACTTACGCAACTGATCCTTGAAGGTATGATTCATGTAGGACTAGAAGGTTGTCGATGCATTTGTAAGCCCAAAAGGCATAACCAGAAATTCATAATGTCCATAGTGACAATAGAAGCCAGTCTTGGAAATTTCTTGTTCCCTCACCCTTATCTGATCCTCCTCCCTGTAGCTCATCCATTAATTCATCTATTCAGGGAATGGGATACCTATTCTTGATGGTTTTCTTATTAAGGGACCTGTAGTCGATGGACATGCGTAAAGCCCCATCTTTCTTCTTTACCAATACCACTGAGGTAAATGGGTTGGAACTGGGTTGTATGTAACCCAATTCATCGCTATTTCATCTTTATACCTCTTTGTGTGTCGATATGGTGTCATAACCACTGCTTGGGACCCCTCCTCTAACTCAATAATGTGCTCGAACCCTCGCTCGGGAGGCCTACCTGGGGGAATATCTCTTAATGCGTGTATATCTATTGGATGTTGTGTTGTGCTATCTGGAGGTTTTCGAAAGGTGACTAAGCATTATGTTTCCCACTCAATGTCACCCTGTTTGAGTAATGCCTCCATCTTCTGTCATGATACTGGCTTGAGGGGATAGGTGTTCATGCCCCACAAGACTACTCTCTTACCATCATGTTCCTGGAATTCCATCTCCAGGGTCCGATAATCTGTGGTATACTTTCCTATATAATAGAGCCATTGAAATCCTAGCACCACATTCGTATCTACTATGTTTACCACATAAAACGAGTTCGCCATATTGTAATTAACTAAGGTCACATTTAACTTGGGTATCCAATGGGTGCACTCCATGTTGTTATTGCCTACTATTGCCACTGTAAATCCCTCAAATTCCTCGGTAGGGATGAATAAGTATGTCTTGATTAAATTTCCTTCGGCGTAAGAGTTCTTCCTTATAGTTTGACTTGACAATTTCATTTTGTTTGTCTTGATTTTTGTGCTCTCTTTCTTTTAAGCTTCTTAATTGCTCTAGCAATTCTTGATTAACCTTTTTTAAGGAGGAGCCTTCTTTGTCTCTCCCTAATAATTCTTTTTGAAGGTCTCGATTCTTCTCTTCTAACTTTTGATTGCGTTTTGCTTTTCCTTTGCCTTATTAATTTGAAGAAGTAATTTTTTATTAAGATCTCTTCTTCTTTGTTCATGACAACTTTGCCGAATTCTTTCTGTATTGTGTGTATTGATTTCTCATTTTCCTGCAAAATCAACTTTGATATATCTCTGAAGTCTTCAGATGACGCGAGTTTTAATTCTAACATTATTTTAATGTCCTGCAATGTGATTTTCTTCTTCTTGTAAGGAAATGTCAGAAACTTATTTTTAGAGTTTCAGATAAAAGTCCCCAATGTTTCTATCCAAGGTAATCCTAATATTAAGTCACTGTCACTGCTCCACAAGGACCTAACTATGAACTGTGAGACACCAATATAATCTCCAATGTTCAAACTTCAGTCATAAATTGCTTAATTCAT
Source organism: Pseudotsuga menziesii (assembly GCA_001517045.1). Taxonomy (NCBI): domain Eukaryota; kingdom Viridiplantae; phylum Streptophyta; class Pinopsida; order Pinales; family Pinaceae; genus Pseudotsuga; species Pseudotsuga menziesii. The sequence continues at coordinate 328,390 of LPNX010229739.1, forward strand.
ATTCTTTCTTATTCCAAAAGTCTAACCTTTCACCTATATTTGACTACGGGATCACTAACTCGTTAGCAAATTCAACACTAATATAATTATTGCGTTCAACGGGAGCAATATAAATAGTAATGTCTTTCCCTCTAATTGTTTCTTTTATTTGAAATAACATTGAGGCATAAGTTTTTGAAGTGCCTGGAAATCTTCCTTGTTTTTCCCCTTGAGACCCCATTTTCTTTTGTCATCACAATTTTCGTCAATCTTCCTAATAAGAAGATGCCTTGATTACAACTTTTGTATTATATATTATGCTATATTCTTCAATACTTTAGTCTTCCTTTGATGTTTCTTCTTTTTTTTTCGTTTTTTATAACTAATAATTGTAATAAATAATATTATTAAATAATAATGAGGGTAGCTTTTTAAATATTATAATTATTATTATTAATATTAATATTAATAAAAGAAATTTGAATTGGCTAGAATTAGGTTTTTAAACCTTATGATATAGATGGATTGAGCGATGATCGATGGAGGTGATCTCCGATTGGGGGAGCGACTATTGGGTAACGAAAAGGCAACGCCGGAGGGAGGCTGGAATGAAGTGGTAAAGAAATTGTGTGTGGAGTTTTGAGAGTAGGTTGTGCGGGTGGCTGTGTGAAGGAAGCAGTGTGATAGTGTGGATGGGAGGCATGGAGAGCGTACAAAAGTTTGGGGTGACGCTGTGGATGAGGAGCGTGGGATGGAGGAAGGGATGACGGCTAGGGAGAGGCAAGCACGAGCGTGGGATGGATGTGATGTGCAAAATGGTGAGGGTGCGGCGTAGAGTGGAGAGTCGAGGAAAGAGGGGTGTAGAGCCCGAGAGTGAATTGGTTGTGGAGGAAGGGTGAGTCGTTAGGACGTGGGTTGGAAGGGCGTTGACTACATGGAGCAGCATTAGTGGAGGGTTGATGGTCGACATGGGCTAAGGCAGCAGATGGAGTGAAGTGAAAGATGGCAGCAAGGAGAGCGGGGGTGATGTTGAGCCGCATCATGGTGGAATGGAGGGATGAGTAGTGTTCAAGTGGACCGTGTTTGGGGTTATTCTTGTAATTAATCCCATTTCCTTGCTTTTGATGGTGATCCAATCCCACGACGGTTTCTCTGATACTTTTCCCTCCCGTAGTTGAATCTCTTCCTTTAACAAAATTTTTGAACTTTACTGGTCAAAGACCCGGTTTGGAGAAACTCCTTAACAACTTGTTTGGCTAAAAGCAGTATCATCTGAATGCCCATGAAGGGGCTCTAATACCACTGAAACAAGAAAAACTCGTTTACTGGTATTGCTGGAATTTCCACTTGCGAAAATATAAATAATCCATGAATAAGTAGGTAATGAGTTGATAAAAGTTGATATGAAAAATATGATGATGTTAAAATAATAATGTTGCTCGAATATATAGGCACACATGATGACTATTCACCTAATGGCATGTCCCTTAGTTAATTTAATTTTTAATGTTTATATTATTTATGATTTTATTATTTAATATTGTGTGTGTGTGTGTGTTACAGTGAAATTTGGGAACTCCTGATAATGTAGCAATAACTCCACCCTTGTGCTCTCCCTAAAGTGACTCCTCCTCTATTGCATGAAGCTCCTTTGCGTGTCCCTGCTCCTGCTTATCCTCGTCATCCCCACTATCGAAATAGACCTCGATGTAATGGTCCTTCCCAAACAAAAGTGGCTTGGTACCCATGGTTCCCGGCAACTAAAACGCAACTTTTTTCTTCTTAGTTCTTTCCTAGTGTCATCATTCATCCAATTCTTCTTAGGCCATTCTTGCTGGAAATGTTTCTTATCTTTGTCTTTGTTTGGGAAAGTTGGTTTAGGGGGGAATCGGTTTTTCAGAACTGAGTCTTGCAAGTCCCTAGTTCTAGTTATGGCATCCTGTAAGGTGAACGGTTTGTAGGCTTTCACCCACCCACGTAAAGGCTCGGTCAGGACCTCTGTAAATAACATAACAAGTCTACTCTCTGAAATATCCGTCACCATGACTGCAACTCGCTCAAATTCTAATATGAAGGCCTCGACACTACTTGTCTGTTTGAGCTAAGCTAGCTCTCTGAAATGTATTTCGATGTCTCTCTTGTCAAAGCGCTCCATGAGCCTCTGTGTGAAAATAGTGTATGAGGTGATAGCATTGTAACCCAGTGCCACCAGCCCGTGGTACCACCATTCATGGGCTTCTCGTTCAAATGCAAGGTATCCAACTTGATTGCATCTGCTTGTGTCATAGGGTTAAGTTGGAAGTAGGTATCCAACTTCTGCACCCAAATCCACACCGAACAGCTACGTATCCCATCAAAATTGGGGATGGTCAACTTCCCTACTGTCCACTTCAATTCATAGTTCTGATTAAATGCCCTGTTAAATTCCCTCATCATGTTCTTGTTCTTCATATTGCAGAAGTCTGAAAAGGACATGGTTGAGTGAAAATCATCCACTAAGTCCCTGTATTCCTATAGATATGCCCCGAATGGTTAACTCTACTTAACTGACACTATCGGTCCTTTGGTGGAACTCTCCAAAAACAGAGCCATGGTAGGTCTAGAAGGCTTGGGATATTTGTGAGGAGTATTTTGCATGGTAGTATGTGCCTGACTCACAATGCCATTGGTGGATACTTTATCACCCTGCGTGATCTATAATTTGTGTTGATTTTGCCCTGGTTTATCTGCCAACATGTTTATTGCACTTAACACCTCCTTTTGGCATTTAGCCAAATCATTCAGAGCACTAATGAGACTATTGAAAGTTATCCTATCCTCTTCTTCCATGGTTCCCTTTCCCCTATCTGCCTGTCAATCTGTCATATTATGATCCTTTGATTATGTTTCTTCTAGATCTGGATCTTCAGTGTACCTACCCCTTCTCCTGTATGTGACAATTGTAGTGCCTTTTGGATTCATCTAACTACTTTTTGCATGTCCATGTGAAGCCCACAGCTGGCGAGGAACATGCTCTGATACCACTGTAATATCCCAAACAACTGGATTTTGATATGTTGCAAGGTTTACCGAGATATTGTGTTTCTTATTCAAAAAAATGGATTGTGTTGTTTGGCCAATAACATGTTTGCATGTGTTTGCATGAATTTGCATGAACCCCAAAAAAAGTAAAACTCGGATCAATAATGAAATAAACTCAAATACAAAGTATGAACATACCAATAATCATAACCTGAGTCGTGGAGCAAGATGAAAGAGACATGCATGCCATGCACTGATGCTAGGTCAGAAAACGTGTTGCACCTCCAAAGCAAATTTCCCATGCAAGGAAAAACATCCTTCCTCTTCTTTCAATCACTCACAACTACTATGAAAATATGAATTAGATCTACGGGATCAACAATAAGGCTAATAATGGTCCTCTGGAGTCTGAAGAGAATGAGTGAAACATGCAGAGCAGATGGTGGATTTTGATCAAGATATTAATTGCTCCCTTAATGTCCAATACGCCCATGCAGATATACCCCCTCCTTGTGATGATGGATCTCAATAAAACTTGCTCCAAAAAGATGAATGTGTGATCAATACACTGCAGTATAAATAATAATGGATCTCTGAAGGATTTGGCTTGAGATTCGCCCTTCAATTAGTTGGATACGCCTTCCTTGGAGATATATGAAGTGAACCCTTACACCCCTGCTAGAATAATCACCCTTGTACCTCTGATAAGGTGATGCTCCAATAATTCTAAGATATATGTGAATTTCTATGATAGACCTGGATGATCTATTCTTGAAAATGACTAGGGCAGATAGATTTCATTGTCGAAACACACTTGCTAGTTGAAGACTACGCCCTCAACCCCAACTTGGCTCTCATAGCTCTCAAACCTGTTTCTCAAAAGTGAATAATAACATATGGATTCCTAATGATTCGATTTGCCTTCTTTTATTCAGTTGAGGTTGCATGCTCTTTCGTTTTGCATGCATGTGACCTAATTGATTCATGTCGCATGTAGCATGCACTTCCTTGCATGCATGCAACTTAAGTGACGCATGTCGCATGCAATTTGATATATGACCCGCATGTTCGTCATGGCAGTTGTTACTTGCTCTGGTGGCCCTCTTTTGTCTACCGATGACTAAATAACATTGCATTAATGTATTCATTAGCTCCACGTATAATTATTCCTTATTCAATTCCCTATTTATCAATACTTGCTCGAACCCATGGGAATTAAATAGGTTAATGAGTGTTTCTTGGTGCTTAATTAGAAGAGGACATTACAATTTCACCTTGTATTCCATAGCAATAATTTCTAGCAAATCTTATCCTAGGGAAGCCCCTCTTTGTGGTGGAGGAGGGCCAGCCTAGAGTCTGGAAGAGGGTGGTGATGTGACAGTGGCCTCCCTCTTGGTTGCTCCAAGTCCTTACTTGAGCTTTTAGGACTTTATCTCTATAGGTGACAATTTGAGAGCGAATAGTGCCACTACACTCTAACTATCCAAATATATTGCCATGGGCCTTCAAATCTAGATCATGTCGCAAAATAACTATTGTAACTAAAGCCAAACACCATCCTTACATGCTTGTGTTGTCGTGTACTCAACTCACACGATTGACAATGCCACACTAAAATGCCTCTCACTGCTCTAATTGAAAACACTGTCACACAAATTAAATACATAACACACTACGTCACCTAACATGATACAGGAAAATAAAAGTATCCAACACAGTACAACGTTCCCAAAAATAGCACACAGTGACATGGCTACATATATAGACATAAACATCCAAACTTTTTAGAAGCTATAACATTTACAAATCACCTAAACTCCATTCAAACCTCAATTTTATCCTTTCCCTGCACAATGAGAGACACTGACAACTCTTTCACTACAGCTAAAAGAGAGAAAACATATTGAAAAAATATTTTGAGTGTCCACCTCTAGGGCACATTTCCTAATTCAAGACTAGTTTGGCATGTGCCCTAGCTAATCTATGTACAACATAGAGCCCCTAAGGGACATCTCCTGTTTCATAGATAACTCGTGATCGATATTTTGTTGTAAACTTTGCTTGCACAATCCATGTCACTGTATCACAGTAAAATTAGCGATTGGTTACAAAGTTACAACCATCATAGCAAATGCCATAATCAGTTGTTCATCATAGATATTTGATAACTTTCTTTACAAAGACCCAACGTTTTCAACCTAGGTTGGCTATTAACTTGCCAACAATTCCACTATTGTGCAATGCTTGGCCTTGTACAGACCATAATGTACATTAATCTTATGACTGCACTATGATCTTTACTCTTTGGACTCATCAAACTTGATAGTTTTACACTAGATTCCATCAATGTACTCAGTGACCTACGATTTGCCATCTAAAATTCTTCAAAATCTCCTCGATGTACTTCTTTTGACTTGGAAAGATCTTGTGATTGATTCTAAATTCTATCCCATCATATCTTAAAATCTAAGCAAAAATAAGTAGGGCCAATGCAATTGACGACTTCTTTCCCTTCAAAAAGATTCACTAGTTAGCTTCTTTGCAACTCATCGCCTCTTGCACCAACCTTGGCTTGTGAAGTGAAGAGTGAAAACTATTTAGGTGGCTTGCTTATCTATGAAGATTGCCAAGTTGTTGGTTACTCTGCCACTATCATTCCGTTGACCTATTCACCATCAACTTGGTTGACATTAACCTCTTTTCTCTTGGTTGGACTATTGACAACTCCAATTCACTTGGAAATTTTCCCAACAATGAAGTGCTTCCCTTGAAGTTTTTCTGACTTCTCATTAAAGACAACATCTCTACTCTCGTGGATTGTATAAGTCTTTGGACTGAAGAGGCTATAGCCTTTCAATCCATTGTTATAATCATCATATATCCAAATGTCCCCAAATAGGTGGAAAAAGGTTTCTAAATTCTTACATGTACAAGGTTCTTCTTGAGGGATGTCTTTCGAGGAAAATGTATGTGATTGATTGATGAGTAAGACGTTGCCTTAACAGCCTTTACCCAATACGAGTTCTCAAGGCCTCCCTTTTCCATCACACACTTAGCTTTCCCCTATAGAGTCCCATTCTTCAACTCTACAACTTTCTTTTATTGTTATTGAGATTTACCCAAATCGCATTCATAGGTCTTCTCCTGATGATTCTTAAAGAAACAAGAAATTGATTATTTTGAAATGAACTCTTAATGCAGAATCATCTTTTATTCACATATTGATTAAAAAAAAACATTCAAGTTAAACCATGCATTCAATAACTAACTTTGGCTAATGATTCATAATCATGGACAACAAACATTCACCAAGTTGGAACAAAATATAGATCCTCCAAAAACTTGCTATTTTGTTGACACACAAATGTTATAATAGAATCGAATGAATGTACATACAAAGCTTTTCTTCAATACCGTATATAAACTATCTCTTACAGTAAGAGAATAGAGAAGTAGGGGGAATAAAAAAGGCTCGTAAGATAGAAAAAATACATACCAAAATTAACAAGCTTTTTTCCCAAGTAACATCTCAAAAAACACTCTGAAACCGAAATGCTACATCAAAAACATTGATACAAGATTGAATCAAGATATCGCTATGGAAATATCTCTGTTTGCCGTGTCACCGAGCTACCTAACCAGAGTAATCGCTTAGATCTCTAGGAAGATATTCTGGATCGGAGTTTAATTTTTTCCAAACTACAATCGGCTGGAAATAATACTGAAAACCCTATACTTGCTGTAAAATGCAACAAAAATGATGTTGCTGAAAAATATATCAGGAAACAATAATTTCTGCTTGAGCTTAAAATTTTACCCCTCTGAATCTGAAAATAGGATTTCTTAGTTCGGCTGCATATTCTCCTGCTGCTCAAACTACTGAAGCATAAGGTGGATGAAAAAATGGGAATACGAAGATGTCCAAAGTGGCCTTCACACATGAAGTTTAGTTGTTCAACATGATGAATATTTGTGTGACTCCGTCTCAGATATTTCTGTCAGTGATAGATTTCAGAAAGAAAATGGTTCATATAGAATGAAGGAGAAATTAGTGAATTTCTCCTTCCTTCCTCTGTAAAAAATTATGGATATGTGAATATTCTATGAATGGTTGTTTCCTGTGAATGAATGGCACATACAGCTGCTGCATGGAAGATTTACAACAGCAGTTTAATTGCAAGTGGTGGACATACAGAAGTCATATGGATTGTATGTGGCAATGATTGTATGGTGGATGGCGGTGGCCGGCTACCGCTTTTTATCTTGGTGGCTGTCCTTAATAAACAAATCGCCTTTCACTTTTCTCCTTGGTGGCTACAACAGTTCTAATGATGGATTCTTTCAGACAGAGACTACTTTGGCGGTTCACAGGTATGGCAGCAGACACCTTTAAGTATCACGATTGGTGACTCCCTTCTATGCACATGGTTTGAGCACAATGCAAGAATTGTCTTCTCCTTCACATATTGCCAACATTGACGATTCTTTACACCACTATAGCGACTCCCAATCTCCCCACTGTAATACTATGTTACAAACAGCAACAACAGATTAACTAGGCACACAATGCCATAAACCCTAGGTAAATGTGTCAAATGGATAGAACAATGAAGCACGCGCAAAACCCTAAGTAGGGTGAAATCCTAATAGAGATGGACTCGGAAATGATGTTCTTTATTATCTTCGAGTCATCGAATACAATAACAATGAGTCTTTTATAGAGTTCAATTCATCTAAAATCTATAACCTTGTTATAACTAATTATAACCTAATCATTAATTAACATTTAATTGACCTCAGTCACTTATAAACCATGACTTTATTATACCAGATAAGTCTTATACTCTAACAGAGTTGTGTGATAATTGATAAATGATTATCGACCATTAAAGAAAAATAGAACTGAGGATCCTTCTCAGCTTCGTAATAGACACCCAAATATATGTTTAAGTTATGTTCAGCTAGCTCAACAGAATCATCAGCATTCAACAAGTGCATGCAGCATCGCCCTTTGTGTCTGCCACTGAAACTTCAGTAACTTGAGCATAGGAACCTTGGCTAACTCTTGAACTGAATTGAATCTTGAAAACAAACTTGTAACTATCTAGAAGTATAGCATGCATATTTATGGGCTGATTTGCACTAGGAGGCTGCTGATTTTGTCCTCATGCATAAACATCAGCAACTTTCATTGCTTGCTGGCCTGAATTTGCTTATGGGAAGGGATTGAATGCTGCTGCAACAAATCTGGTTTCTCATCCATCTCTTGCTTGAGTGCTGCCATATGCTCTGTGGACATAGAAAGGAGTCCTCTGCTATGATCTAATTACTCAAAAACCTGATCATAGCCTTCACATATTGTATTTATATGTGTTGCATGGGTACCCGTACCGGGGGATCGGCTACACGAAACAGTACTGGGTACATGTACAAGGTACTTGGGTACTTCAATGGTACGTCCCCAGCTGTACCAAACAGTACCCAAATCCAACCTCACATACCAGGTACTTCATTTATGAAAACAGGGTACTCGCATGGATTTTGGTACGCTGTACCACGTGTTTGCTTAAGCAGGTGGTAAAGTCGTTGGGAAATTTAACTTAGCTCGCCTGTCACGGCGGGTTAATTTGCAATGTTTGAAGTTTAAAATTTTAAAAATTAAAAATTAAAACACTAAAACGCATGTAATGTGGGCCCTTTCCCCTTACCTAGACCCGCGCGGCACTCCATTTCTCATTGCTAGTGCTTCGTGCTCACTACTCCAGCGACGGAGTGACAGAGGACCTTAGTGATGCTGATGACATTGATCCTGAGGACACTGATGACATGGCTTTAGGAAGCCAAATCAGCTATCTTGTTCATTGTTCAATGTTTAGTGTTTTGAACTTTCTTTTTCATGTCTAGAAATGCCATTAGGCAAATTTTGAATATTGTATGACAATGAAATTTGAACTCATGGTGTCATAGCATATAATATTTTATGTTATTAATTATATTAATATAACTTCAATCTTCCAGTATTCCACTTGATATCTACTATGAGCCTATGTCATACAATTTATCAAATTTATTATTTTATGTTTCAAATTTTCAATGTGAATGTTCGTATGAATCATTGAATTTAGAAAATATCAAATATGCATGTATGATGTGACTGTGACATGTTTTATTTTTATAAATTTTAATATATATATATATATATATATATATATATATATATATATACCCACGTTTCCTGGCAAGTTAGCTATATAGTATGGACTATTGTGCTTACAAGCAATTACAAATGTTTATGGTGAATTCTAACCTTTTAAAGTTTTTTAATATATATATATATATGTGTGTGTGTGTGTGTGTGTGTGTGTGTGTCTGTGTGTGTGTATTCTTGCAGTCCCCAACCTACCATCCACTGAAAAATTGGGGGTGCGATCTAGCCGTCCCAACGACTCGTCTCCCTGTCCCCACCATTCCCTTGTCTCCAAAACCAGTGCAACATAGAAATAATAATATACCTCATGTGACATCTACAACTGAATGTTGATTTTTGTATCTAGGAAAGTGTTCCCCTAGGTGACTTTAGCCTTAGTCACTTAAAAGGAGAAATAAGGTGACCCTTGCATTAAATGGCTTAAGTGGAGCATTTAATGTGACTTTAGAGAGTAAAGTCACTTTTGATAAATTTAAGTGGGTGAGTAAAATTAATTTTTTATGAGCATTAAATGGAGCATTTATTCTCATCCCTAGATCTAATCTAACCTCATCCATTGGATTAGATGCTCTCTCACCTACCTAGGGTTTTGATCAAAAAGCAAGGGAAAGGCAAAATGCATTCATTCTTGAGAGAAGAGTGAAGAGAAGAGAGAAGAAGAGAGAGAGCACAATTTTCAAGGCACCCAGTTGAAGCTTTTACTGTGGGCACGAAAAATCGAGACAGCACTAAATAGCTTGCATGGATTCCGATGAGTGTACGGACTGCATTTATTGTAGGCACAGAAACCGAGGAGAGTACGGGATGCATTTATTGCAAGCACAAAAACTGAGGAGAGTACGGGCTGCATTTATTGTAGGAACAAAAATCGAGGAGTACGGGCTGCATTTATTTTCTGTCAGTGAAAAGATTGAAGTTACAGCAGTGTTTTAAGTCTGAAATTTATGTTTATTTATAGTGCTTTAAATTTTATGAGTTTGGCAATAAACCGAGACATTTTAACTTTTAAACCAAAGGCTGAAAATTTGTGAAAACGTACATGGTATCAGAGCTGAGTGGGCCAGAAAACTAAATTCTTGCAGACAGAACAGTCATTTCCAGAATTAAGAAAAACTCTTGTGGCAGTAGTAACATTTTGCTGAAACTTGTTCTTTGAGAAAAATGACTTCCGTCGGTTTGAGAACGAAGGATAGGCTAGATGGGGCAAGGAACTTTGTCCCATGGAAGGCCCGGATATTACTTGTGTTGAAGGAGATGAGTTGTGGGAGGAGGTAGTCAAAAATACTACAGCTAATCCCATTGTGATTCCCACTTCTACCGATGCGGTAGCATTTGCAACCTTCAACAAGAAGAATATTAAGGCCATGAGGATTATCCTGGATGTTGTTAAAGACCATGTTATTCCACACATTTCAGCGAAGGATCATGCACATGAGATGTGGAGTGCTTTGACCGGATTGTTTCAGAGTTCTAATGACAATAGGAAGATGGTTCTGAAGGAGAAGCTGAAGAATATCAATATGGTCAAAGGAGATGCATGTATGGCTCATCTTACTAAGATCTCTGAGGTGAGAGATGAGCTTGCAGCAGTTGGGGTGGTTGTTACTGGCCCTGAGCTAGTGCAGACAGCCTTGAATGGGGTGACTCCACCTTGCTCTGTGTTTGTACAGGGTTTGGTGGCTAGGGAGAACTTACCTTCATGGGACAGGGTCTATGATGATTTTGTTCAGGAGGAGACTCGGAGGGGTTTCTTGCAGTGCAGTGCTTCTACTAGCAGGGAGGATGAGGAGGACGTGGCCTTGACAACGAAGGGGAAGAAGAAGAACAAGAAGGGTGGGGCCAAGCAGCAAGATGGGTAGAAGGAGGATCTGAGCACTGTAAAGTGCTTTGCATGCCATAAGATGGGACACTATGTTGGGCATTGTCTGAACAAGAAGAAAAAGAAGCAGCATCAGCGGAGGTCGATGACTTTACCGCGAGATTTCAAAGTGAGTTTTCACTGTGCACTGGGCATGTTGAGATAGAGAGAGCATCTATTATCACCAATGCGGATGTTGATAGACAGAGGGAGTTTTTCTTGGTGACAAACCATTCTTACAGTGCATCTGCTTCCAGCACTTTGTATATTGATAGCGGAGCCTCGAGCCACAAGACAGGTGCTCGTGAGATGTTCTCCGAGCTTTCACAGACTTAGACGGATGTGGAGGTGGTGTTGGGAGATGACTCAGCAGTCAGAGTTGTTGGGCGTGGGACCATTACCTTTCAGAGGGAGTCCATGAGTCCCATGGTGTTGAGAGATGTATTGTATATACCTGGGCTGAACAAGAACCTGGTGTTAGTTTCCATTATCAAGGATCAGGGTCTTGGGGTGTCCTTCCTAGATGGACATGTGCATATGTTTCCCAAGACTGCAAGACCATCTGCTTCAGTTGCTATTGGAGTTAGATGCGAGAAACTGTATAGGCTCTTATTTCAGCCTCAGCATGCCTTGGCACATAGCAACGGCAATGAGCTTTGTGAGCTTTGGCATAGGAGGATGGCTCACTTGCATCATCCAACTTTGGGGTTGTTGAAACATATGGTTACAAGTTTACCAGAGTTCAGCACAGGGCAGAGTGATGCTTGCAGGGGGTGTGCTTTGGGAAAGTACACCAAGACTGCTTTTCCGAGCAGTAATAGCAGGTCAACAGGGGTCTTTGACTTGATACATTCAGATTTGTGCGGACAGATATCTTCTGTTTCCTTGAGAGGATACGAGTATTATGTGACATTCATTGATGACCATACCAGGAAGACCTAGATCTATTTTATGAAGAGAAAGAAGTCTGAGGAAGTCTTGCAGAGGTTCCAAGAGTTCAAATCTCTTGTGGAGAACCAAACAGGGAGGAAGATCCGAGTTCTCAGATTGGATAATAGAGGTGAGTCTACCTCCAAGGAGTTTGATGGATATTGCAGACATGAGGGTATCAGGAGACAGTTGACAGTTCCTTATACTTCAGAGCAGAATGGAGTAACGGAGAGGAAGAACAGGTCTATTGTTGGAGCAGCCAGAGCTATGTTACATGTCCAGTCTTTTCCTTTCTTTCTCTGGGTTGAGGCTTGCAGCACAGCTGTATATCTTCAGAACAGGAGTCCCCATCATGCCGTGGGGAACATGACACCTGAGGAGTGTTTTTTAGGCAAGAAGCCTAAAGTTAGCTATTTTCGGATATTTGGTAGTTTGACTTACTCTCATGTCCCTTCTGAGAAGAGGACAAAGTTGGAGCCCACTGCAAAGAAGGGCATCTTTGTGGGCTATGATGAAACTTCGAAGGCCTTCTGTATTTACCTTCCCTCTCAGAGGAAAGTTGTTGTGAAAAGGGATGTGAAGTTTGAGGAGGAGCGGGGCTTCAAGAAGTCGAGAGAGTTGGAGCAGGGAGAGCAGCAGGTTCCTGCACCTCAAGTTGTTACTCAGGTTCCATCAGCACAGCAGTCAGGATCACAGGTTTCCGAGGTTACATGACCACTCAGTGCAGGCACAAGTTCACCAGTTTCATTGGTTCAACCAGCAGGGTCTTCGGGGACAGGTGATGGGTCTACGATTACAAGTACACCGTACAGAGCATCAGGATCACAGAGTTCTCTAGTTGTTGGTACACGAGCTACCAGTTCATAGGTTACTGGGGTTTCTAGCTCTGGTAGTTCTTCAGATGAGGGCAAGCCAGTGTGGGAAGAACCTTCAGAGAAAAAGAAGCCTAAGTGGCTTCGGGAGACCTTGAAGGATGCTCTGAAGGTTGGGACACCCAAGGAGTCAGTGAGGGCCATCAAGATGCCTGACAGATTGGGCATGTTGTTGGTGGCTAGTACACGTGATTCTGAGCCTTCTACTTTTGAGGAGGCTTCCCAGCATCATGTTTGGCGAGATGCCATGATGGATGAGTACCATTCCATCATGAAGAACGATGTGTGGGAGATAGTTCCGAGACCTGAGGGGAAGTCAGTGGTGACTTCTCGATGGCTTTACAAGCTAAAGCATGCAACGGATGGGAGTGTGGAGAAGTACAAGGCCAGGTTTGTAGCGCAGGGGTTTTCACAGGTTGAGGGTATTGATTATGATGAGACTTTTGTGCCGGTTGCTCGGTATACTTCGATCAGGGCTTTGATTTCCATTGCAGCGGAAATGGGTTGGAAGATCCATCAGATGGATGTGAAGATCGCATTTCTCAATGGAATCATACAGGAGGAGATTTATGTTGAGCAGCCTCAGGGCTTTGAGATTCATGAGAAAGAGTCTCATGTTTGCAGGCTAAAGAAAGCCTTATATGGGTTGAGGCAAGCTCCTAGAGCTTGGTACCCCAGGATCAATTCTTGCTTGCATAGGATGGGGTTTCAGAAGAGTGAAGCAGATCCAAATCTCTACTTCATCATGGTTGGAGATGATCCGCTTATTCTTCTACTAGATGTTGATGACTTGTTTATCACAAGGGGAGAGAGACCCATTGCAGCTTGCAAGAAGGATATTGCTACAGAGTGCGAGATGACAGATATTGGGTTGATGCACTATTTTTTGGGATTGGAGATTTGGCAGGAGCCTGGACATATTTTCCTAGGACAGGGAAAGTATGCAGTTGATATTCTTAGGAGATTTAGGATGGAGGATTGTAGGCCGATGTCAACACCGATGATCACCAACTAGAAGAAGCTTCATGCTTCCGAGGGAGAGTTGGTGGATCCTACATTATACCGTCAGCTCATTGGTTCATTGATGTATCTGGTCAACACTCAACCAGATTTGTGTTTTGCAGTGAACACTCTTAGTCAGTTCATGGTTGAGCCTAGGAGTGTGCATTGGGTAGCTGCAAAACAAGTTTTGCGATACCTAGCAGGGACAGTGGATTTTGGTCTGGACTACAAGAGGTCGAATGGGATCAGGTTGGTTGGCTTCACAGATTCAAAGTAGGCAAGCAGTGTGGCAGAGCGAAAGAGCACTTCCGGTTGTTGTTTCAACTTGGGCTCGGCAGCAATGCCGCGGTTTAGTTGGAAGCAAAAGATTGTTGCATTGAGTTCTGCAGAGGTTGAGTCTATGGTAGCCAATCAAGCTAGTTGCGAGGCTTTGTGGCTTCACAAGTTGCTGGTGAATTTATTTGGTCAGGAGCTGAGGCCTACGGTGATCTACTGTGCCAATCAGAGTTGCATCCAGCTCTCTGAGAATCCAGTATTTCATGACCGGTCAAAGCATATTGAGATCAGGTATCATTTCATCCGAGATTATGTCCAGAGAGGAGCAATGACTTTATAGTACATTTCCACTGATGAGCAGGTTGCAGATATTCTGACGAAATCTTCGGGGAGGGGCAAGTTTGTCTTCTTCAGAGACAAGTTAGGAGTGGTGTAGAACACCTTCCTCAGTAAGAGGGAGTGTTGATTTTTGTACCTAGGAAAGTGTTCCCCTAGGTGACTTTAGCCTTAGTCACTTAAAAGGGGAAATAAGGTGACCCTTGCATTAAATGACTTAAGTGGAGCATTTAATGTGACTTTAGAGAGTAAAGTCACTTTTGATAAATTTAAGTGGGTGAGTAAAATTAATTTTTTATGAGAATTAAATGGAGCATTTATTCTCATCCCTAGATCTAATCTAACCTCAGCCATTGGATTCGATGCTCTCTCACCTACATAGGGTTTTGATCAAAAACCAAGGGAAAGGCAAAATGCATTCATTCTTGAAAGAAGAGTGAAGAGAAGAAGAGGGGGCACGATTTTCGAGGCACCCAGCTGAAGCTTTTACTGTGGGCATGAAAATCGAGACAGCACTAAATAGTTTGCACAGATTCCAAGTGTATGGGCTGCATTTATTGCAGGCACAGGAACTGAGTACAGGCTGCATTTATTGCACGCACAGAAATCGAGGAGAGTACGGCTTCCGTGCAGTACGGATTCTGGGCACGGTTTTCTAGGTAATATCAGGCACAGATTTCAAGGAGAATCTCTGGCACATTTCCCAAGACAGCAGACAGGTTTTGTGGCACAGTTTTCGAGGCCGTATGGCTGCATTTAATGCAGTCCATACAGTACAGTTTGTGACTGTTTTGGCACAGTTTTCAAGGGCAGCATTTAAGCTATCAGGCGCAGAAATCGAGGACTGATAGTTGCTATTATTTCTGCACATTTTTCGAGAAGAAATTTGCATGGAAAACGAGGCAGCATTTGCACAAAAAACGAGGCAGACTGCTGGGTTGAGATAAGTTGTATTTTGACTGTAAAATGACTGTCTGATTTTTCCTAGAAGTATAATAAAATCTCTCTCTCTGGCTGTTTGTTGAATGGTGTGCATTTTTTTATTTTTCTGTCAGTGAAAAGATTGAAGTTACAGCAGTGTTTTAAGTCTGAAATTTATGTTTATTTCCAGCCCTTTAAATTTTCTGAGTTTGGCAATAAACTGAGACATTTTAACTTTTAAACCGGAGGCTGAAAACTTGTGAAAAGTACACTGAAGACATAGATAACATGCAGATGGCCATTCCTTTCAGGTCCTTTCTTCTTCTTTTGTGTTTTAGAATTGGAACAAAAGGAAGTCCTTCCCAGATATATAAAATATAAAATAAAATAAATGATTTAGATATATTGAATGAACTCAGTCACCTTAAGATATTTGTGAATACTTTAAAGTTTAAACTCATAATAAGTGTGTACTATGACACATTAGAACCAACGAAGAGAAAAATAACTATAAATAGCAATAAAATCAACAGGAATGAACATGAATTTTCACTTAATCAATCGTGAAAACAAATACCTTCACAGGCAGGTTTTCATTGAATGGGTTCCTCAAATGGTGACTCTTGTGAAAAGACAGCTCGCAGAGCTGCAGCAACAATCGAAATACATTAGGATCACTTTATGGCATTAGATCAACTATAAAATGTTTCTAATTAGATTTTATCTATTGCATGAAGCATCATTTTTATCATTTGATTCCTGTTAATTTGTTAAAATCAACATAAAGCGACTTCGTTATAAATACTAGTGCACTCATAAAGTACCTCTTGAGGTACAAAACAAAATTTCTTTGTATACTCCAAATATTTAGCCAAAACGATAGTTATAACATATGGATCTATTTGCCTTCAAATACAAGAATAATGCTAAAATATGAATACATCCCTATCTGGGCATATTCAGCCATATTCTGTCTCTATTACTTTTTTCAAATATGAATTTCTGGTTTTTTCAAATACGGATCTCTTACGTAACAGAGCTACAGCCAAGGACACATCCAAGAGTCATGGTGAAGAAGCTGAAGCAACATGAGGTTCCATAATACAGAATGACACTAGGGAAGTGGCAGTGGGCACCCATTAGAGCAGAATTTTCAAGAGAACCTAAACGTGACAACATAGTTTTCAAGGTAAATGCAAGTTGCAACACAAAGCTCAAGAAATTGGCAATAAATTTAAGGTGTTGAAGCACTTAAAGCATATATTTTGAGTGAGCTTACAGGTGTCCCCCAGTTGAATCTGGTCACAAATCCCAAGATAACATATTATGGACACAACAAAATATGGGCATCCATCCCAAGGAAGATTATTCTGAACAGCAGAACCTATGCATACATCCCAAGGAATTATATTCTGAATAACAGAATCGCGTCCCAAGACAAGATTTTGAACAGTAGAATCTGGGTGCAATTTCTGAGGCATAAAGTGCTGAGGAAAATGTTAATCCCAAGGGTAATGTGTAAAAACAGTCAGTAAGAACAAAATTTTACTGCAGGAAGAATAAAGGACACATCCAGGAGTCCTGGTGAAGAAGCTGAAGCGACATGAGGTTCCATAACACAGAATGACACCAGGGAAGTGGCAGTGGGCACCCATTAGAACATAATTTTCAAGAGAACCAAAAAGTGACAACATAGTTTTCAAGATAAATGCAACAGAAAACTCAAGACATTAGCAATAAATTCAAGGTGTTGAAGCACTTAAAGCATATATTTTGAGTGAACTTACAGGTGTGATTCCCCCAACTGAATCTGGTCACAAATCCCAAAATAACATATTATGGACACAACAAAATATAAGCATCCATCCCAAGGAAGAATATTCTGAACAGCAGAACCTATGCACACATCCCAAGGCATATTATTCTGAATAGCAAAATCGCATCCAAAGACAAGATTTTGAACAGCACAATCTGGGTGCAATTTTTGAGGCACAAAGTGCAGAGAAAAATGTTAATCCCAAGGATAATGTGTAAAAACAGTCAGTGTGAACAAAATTTTACCACAGGCACAGATCCCAAGACTAGCTTTTAAATTCTGTATTTAATTTCCAGAACTTTTCTTTTTAAATTTGCACAGAATTTTTGATGTCCAGTGATTGTTTGGCAGAGAGAAGTCAAAAATATTTCCACAAGAAAATTGCAGGACAGAAGAAGTGCTTGGTTGATATTGGATTGATACAGTTATGTTTGACCACAACACAATTTTTCTGCTGGAAATTCTGAGTTTTTCTAAGGTTATTCGATTAGCTCATTGGTGCTTTGTGTTTTCATTGTGAAAGAAATGGAATGTCTTTGAACTATATTGTTCAATTCCAGTTAAAAGTTCAGTAGTCATAACTTCAATGTCTAAATTCACAATGTTACCAGACTCGGAATCGGTAATGAATCGGCGAGGCAAAAGAACGAAGAGTTTTAATCGGATTGGGAAAAAGCCAGTGAATACACAAAAAAAAGATATACATGTATTTTGAATTAAAAATAACATTTTTCATTGATATTCAATAAAGCCATGTCCAAACAATGCATAATGATAATATCAATAAATGTCCAAAATATCATGAGTGAAGAAGTAATAGTATCTCATATATGATATCGAGCCCTATTATGAAGCAATTACTAATAAGCTAAGAAACCGGATTCGTCCTCTACCCCCCTCGTGTCCCGTGGGGATCGAATCGGACACGATTCGTGTCCGACACGAGACCGATTCGACTTTCGGTCGAATCCTAAATCAGGACACGAACTTACAACGAATCGGACACGAAAATCCATCGTGTCCCGAAAACCGGACACGTACCCGAAAAACAGGACACGTAACCGGCCGAAAAAGACAGCCATGTTCACTTAAATTCAATTTTTTGTCTTTCTATTTGTCATTTGGAAGGAAGCAATTGATTGAGAGTGAGTTTTATGTGCAGGTGAAGGAGTTTTGAAGGAGATTTGAAGGCTATCCATTGTTTCCAAACGGTTCCAAATGCATTCCAGCGGATTTGTGGAGAGGATTGCAAGCTCAACCATCATACAAGAAAAGGAATGTTTCGATCAGCTAGGGGAGGAGGTAGGGGTCAAAGGAAAGGGAGAAATGCACCATCTAGGGCCTCCCCTCCTATTCCACCAAGCACAACCGGTTCTCCTCCATCAAGTGCTCCATCGGCTGCTAGTGGAGCTCATACTCCATATAACCCTGTTTTAGCAAGACAACAAGCCCAAGAAAAAAAATACCCTTTGTGGAAGTAT
>LPNX010229739.1:347465-436870 GCA_001517045.1 Pseudotsuga menziesii
ATCAATGTTGCACGGTCACCATTGTATTTTGAGATGGTTCGAACTATCTTGGAACGAGCTCCAAGTGGTTATATGCCTCCTGGTTCAGAGAAGCTTAGAACCACATTGTTGGTTAAAGCAAAGAAGGAGGTAGATAAAATCCTTGAGCCAATTAGAGCAACATGTCCCTCATCTGGAGTGAGTATCTTCCCACGGATCCCACACGCCATCCACTCATCAATTTCATGGTATCTTCCCAAAATGGACCGTTGTTCTTGAAAGCAGTGGATGCTCTTGGGAAATACAAGGATGCACAATTTATGGGTGATTTATTCATCAAAACCATTGAAGAAGTAGGTGTTGATTCGTGTGTACAAATCATCACAGACAATGCGCCTGTTTGCAAGGCTGCTGGCATGATTGTGGAAGCTAAATATCCACAGGTATGTTCATTCTTTCATTTCTAATTTGGTCATTGCAATGTTAGTGTTGTAGAGTCATTGATACATGCTTTTATTGCTCTTACAGGTTTTTTGGACACCTTGCATTGTCCATTCCTTGAATTTAGCACTGAAAGCCATTGCTTCGGATGTGACATGGATTGGCACCCTTATTGAGGATGCACGCCATATCCGTAACTATGTACAAAACCACACAAATGCCCTCACCATCTACAAACAGTACACACAGCTTTCATTGCTGAAGATTGCAGATACTCGGTTTGCTTCCTCATTCATCATGCTGAAGAGGTTGAGGGAGTCAAAACCGCTCTTGGGTCCATGGTGATTTCAGAGTTTTGGTCTTTTTGGAGAAGGACGGATCAGGCTACTTCACAAAAGGTGAAGGACAAGCTGTTAGATGATGGTTGGTGGGACACGGTAGATCTTAGCATTAAGATCATGGAGCCCATCATTTCTTTGTTGCGGTTTGCAGACACGGACCAGCCCATCCTAGCAGAGGTTTATGAGGGGTGGGATTCCATGATTGAGTCCATGAGGTCCATTGTCATGGAGAATGAGTGTCCCGAGTATGGGACATCGGCAGAGAACTTATGGACCATTATTCGGGATATTCTTATCTCCAGGTGGGATAAGAATTGCACACCTTTGCATTGCTTGGCCCACTCCTTGAACCCCAAGTTCTACACTCAGGAGTGGCTCACTGGTGGATCGGGGGCCTCACACAGAGTCCCTCCTCACATGGATGCAGAGATTGCACATGGGAGGAAGATAGCACTTAGACGGTTATTTCAGGATCTCGACATGCTTGAGGAGGTGGAGGAGGGCTTTGTAGATTTTTCCACTGGCACTGGGAGATTTGGAGGCTATGATGTGCTTAGAGATAGGGGGGGTAAGAAACCCTATGCTTGGTGGGAAACTCATGGGCCAACATCCCCTATTCTACAGAAGTTAGCCTTGAGGATCATCTCTCAAGTTACATCATCCTCTTGTTGTGAGAGGAATTGGAGCACATATGGGAACTTGTACAGTGTGAAGAAGAGCAGGCTTGAGCAGTCCAGGGCAAAGTCAATGGTGTATGTGCACTCCAACCTTCGTCTTATTTACAGGAAGAGGGAGGTGTGGGTGAAGGGAAAGACAAAAATGTGGGATGTCTTTCCTGATGATATGGGTTTGGACAGCAGTATTGAGTTGGCATTAGCCAACATGGATCTTAATGATCCAGTGCTAGAGCCGGTCACTTTTGATGATAGTGATCGTATGGAGGGGTCATCCTCCACAGCAGGAGATGCAGGTCATCAGATGGGCAGAGAGGAGGAGGAGGGGGAGGAGGATGAGGATCAGGGCAATGATAAGTATGTTGATGTTGATTCAGGCATGGAGGAGGACTACTGACATATGGGATTCTCCCATCTTGATCCACCCCTTTTTGTATTTACTATTAGACTTTAGTCTATTTTGACATTTGCCAATGCCCAGTGGCATTCCGACATATATGTACATTGTATACATTTTGATTTTGATGACTTAATGAGAAATATGGTTCCAACATGCATCTATGTGTCTCATTGTGATTTGTGAATGACAAATGTGTTGTGAATCGTGACTTGTGAATGGAAAATGTGTAATTACTAATAGTAATCAATGATCATTAATGTGTTTTTATTCTAATTTCTATTGAATATTTGTAAATGTTCTAGTTTCTAAATATTTTTGGAGCTATATGTCTATATTTTTAAATTTTAATATATATTTTAAAAAATATATATATATGTATATAAAACGTATCCTACGTGTCCTGATTCCGGGGGTCACCATGTCCGTGTCGGACTCTCGTATTTTCGTGTCCTTCGTGTCCCCTGTCCCCATGTCAGGTGACTTAGCTAATAAGTAATAGATTTGAGCCCTATTCATACATATTTCATGTGTACAGTTTAGCGGCTTATCTTGTCTACCACATTTCTACTTTGAATGCTATATCATAATACACAAGCACAAAGACTTTACGACACAGACACATCCTTTCTTCATCTTTCACCGGCGTGAAGTACCTGCATGGAACTAGAACAGTGTCAAATCATATATGGAACTGTGAGAACCTGCATAAATTCTATGCCATTAAAACTATTCCGAAAGGACTTTATGCTGTCAGGTAAATACTATGGTGCCTAAATAATAATACTTCCAAAACCCACGAAAATTTGTTGCGTAACAGAAAAGCAATAAACGACAAGAATCACCTTTTCACGTCGCCGCCCAAAAAAAAAACGATTAATTGCCCAATTGCACAGAAACCAGCTCAGATCGGATCGGCTCAACATTAATCGCCAATTCATTGGTCAACGATCTGACTCTGATCGTTTTGGCAAAGACTTAATCAGGGCTTGTAGTTAATCGCTAGTGACCCCCGATTCCTATTTCTGGAAGCAGCACATGATTTCCAGCTTCCAGTATAGGAGATTGTTGGGGATGGTCACTACCAATGAGAAGAGAGACTCCAATGATGAAGATGAGTGTTACTCCAATGATGAAGATGAGTGTTACTCCATATATTGTATGTGGCCTTACACTTGTGATTTTCATCACAAGAGCTTGTGGACAAGGTTGATGCAGCTGTTGGATGTCTTAGTTCCTATTGTGGCAATGCCCTAGTTGGTGATTGATTGATGGATGCTCATGATATATTGATGATATTAGCTATGGGTTGTGCTATCTCCATGTATTTTTAAAATAAGTGCTCTCATCTTGATGATATTGGCATTCTTAGAATGTGTTTACTTAGCAATCATCTAACACTTTGTGCCTTTATGGAATGGAAACCCATAAACTTAGAATCTCCCTACATTTTTCAAGTGTTAATGATTGCTCCTTGATGTAGCATTTCCCATGGGAATATATTGATGAGGTTATGGGCTTTTGAGGCCTCCTAAATAGAATGCTCTAGGAGATGATTGTGTATATCACTCATATGTCACTTACTCATTAATCATGGCATATTAATCACCCCTTGATGGAGTGCCCTTGCTTTGTAGGATTGATTTGTCATCTTCATCACATGGACTATCATTTTTTAGTGGAGTGTTTGTCTTGTATATAAGATTTGATGTCATATGTAAGCATTAAATTGGAGTGGTTTACACTTGGGGTTGGCTTATGATTGGTTTTCCTTGGAGCATCCTTGCTCCTAGACACATGGTTGACAGCTTGGCATGGTTATCCATCATTATCAATGGAATGCTCCACTTGATTCCCTCTCTTGGCACATGTATGGAGACATGCTCAGGGTTTGTAGTTGGGGACATCCCCTTCTTCGTGGAGATAATTAACTATTGTGGCTCCTTGCTCTTGGATTCATGCTTCTATTTTTTATTGATGACCTCCTTATTCCATGGATTTATCATAGGTACATGTATTGATGAGTTTCCACGTAGACATTGGGAAATTTAAAGGCCATCTTCCAAGAGTGCTCCCCTTTTGATGACCTACTACGCATGGATATACTTGTTAGTTGAGGGTTTGATGCGTTAGAGCATGGATGTGACCACCCGCACCCTTGTTGGGGTTTTTTGAGCTATAACACTCAAATGTGCAATAATTTATGGAGGTCGTTGCATCAATTTTGGTTCTTTCATGGAAGGTGTCCACTATAGGAAGGTTGCCTGGACCCTTTTCTACGATTCATTAAGGAGCATCCACTCCTTTAAGGTTGCTTCCACACTCGTTCATGATTATTGATGGATATTTTCTTGGACGAGCCACACATGTGGCCTTCAAGTATCTTTTAACTTGGTATGACCCTTCATTTGAGGAGACGTCATGTTCTTGGAGTTGTCTTTCAAATATTCCATGGAGCATTCCACCATTGGAAGCTTATTCATGGAGGGAATCCACCTTGGAGGTGTTCCACATGAGATTCCATGCAATTTTTTGTGGAGGCGTTCTACTTGGGAGGTTTGGTTGCACATTTTGAGGAGGTTCTTTTGGTTTCCTTACTCTTCCCTAGGTTAGATCTAGGATTGTATTGACATTTTGTTGTAGGAGGAAGCTGAGGTAAAACCTATATAAGGGTTTGCTCTCTCCTTCATTTCTCATGATTGTATTGTGGGAAAAATCCCCTTGAGCTTAGTTGAATATATTTTGGTTTCTCATGGATAGTTAATCAAAGTACTTTCCTTGGATGGTGTTTCGTGTTACTGATGTTTCACTTGTGGATGGAATCTTCAATTGTTAATGGTTTTGGATTTATGGAGGAAGTTTTTCTTCTTCATTGTGGGGATTGTAAATTGAAAGTTTTAATTTGCAGCATGTATCTCAATTTCATGTTTATATTCTCTCTTATCTCTTGAATGACAACCATCCCTACAAGACCATGTGAAAATGTTTTCATTAGGGTTTTCACTTTGATAGATTCTTAATTTGGTGAAGCAATTAGAGAGTGACTAGGATTTGTAATATTGCTACCATATTCTTTCTAATCATTTCTTTAAGCCATCATATGAACCTTAATTGATCCCACATTACCCAATGGATACGACAGTAGGCCCTTGTCCTTCCATCCACTTTTTTTCTTATTACCAAAACATATCATTTTGCAAGAGCCAACTCTTCATTTCACCTTGGACTTCATTACAAGCTCTAGTAACCCTAATCTAGGGAAGCCCCCCTTGAGTTGGAAAAGAGCCAACCTAAAGTGCAAAAGAGGGTTGATGTGGTGGCATTGGCCTCCATCTTAGTTTCATACCTAGAGTTTTAGGACGTTAACTTTTGGGTGTGAGTTTGGGTCATAACAATGAGCAAAAATCATATAACCTGAGAAGCAGCAATGCCCCTAAAATTGCCCATGACGGATGACAAGCTCGCACAAGTGTAGGATGCAAAAAATGCCTTCATAATTTAATTGAGGTTGCGAAGGATGCATGAGACATTTAACAATGATAGGGTTGTTTAGCTTAAAAGTTTGTTGTTTTCAATGAACATGGAGTGTGATTCGATTTCAAAACACTTATTGAAATTGAAAGATTCAAACACATCTCAAACTCTTTGTTTAAAGTTTTAAACTTTAAACTCATATTCGCTTCATTGGTTCTGATAAGATTCGTGTGCAAGTGGGGTTCAACATTGGAAGTGATGATAGCATAATATTAAAAAAGAGGAATCTACACTCCATAATTTTATCTTAATGCTTTGATCCCTCCCAAGGATCATCATTAGAAAACTAGAAGGCTCAAATGAATAAAAATCATGATTAACCCATAAATACTTGATATGTTGTCATAAATGATGAGTGTTATTCATGTCAAAAAGCATATCTTGCCTGGATGTGTTACTATCAAGAAAAGAAGATGGATGGCTATCTCACCAAGTCTACAAAAAGAAAACACACATGGATAAGTACATGCACACAAGATCTCACCACCTTCCCTCGAGATGGATCAGCATCTCAGAAGGTCTATAAAAAGAAAACACACACAGATAAGTACTTGTACAGAAGATCTCACCACCATCCCTCTCAAAAACATGGTGTTATAAACACATCGGCAACCAAAGCCATCATTGTCTCCAATGTGGAGTACATGGAAGCAAAGCTAGAACATCTATAGGAAGTCTTAAGAAGGAATGGTTACAATTAAAAACAATTCAAAAAGATTATCATAAAAGCTAGAAGGCCCTATCTTAGGATACGTGAGGATGATTATAGATCAAAAGTTTTTCTTCCATACATAACTAGGACCAATGACAAAGTGGCCAAGATCCTAAGGAGAAAAAACACAAGTTTCACATTCACTCCTTTAAACACCATGAAAAAAATTATTGATTCAATGAAAGGCCCAATAAAAGAAGGTTCTCAGAAATGCGCCTATTCCATTCCATGCTCATGTGGTAAGGTGTGCATTAGAGAGACAAGACACTAGAAGCTAAGATAAAAGACCACAATGTTGATCTTAGACATGGTAGATTTTAAAAATCACCACTTGCTTAGCATGTTTACAACACCAACCACCCAATTTACCTTGAGAATTCTAAAATAATAGCCTAGATGGAAAATTACACTAAAAGGAACATTAGGGAAAAAGTGGAGATCAAAATGTTAAATTTTATACACTTAAACAGCTCTTGATTAGCAGCAACTATTAATGTGTCTTTCAGTTAACTACTAAAAATACAACTGCATGAGAAACCATAAATCCATAGCGGAACAAAATCGACACAAGGATTTACCCTCGAAACCCCAACTCGAGAAAACCAGCAACTAGTTTGTCTTCTTCTTATTACAGGATTTGATTACAACAATACTATAATAGTCCTCCGGATCTGGACAAAAACACACAAGAAGGTGCCCCAAATCCTCTTTGCAAACTGGATAAACAAACCCTAGATCCACCCTGAATTCAATAGACTACAAAGAAGTGACTCTTCCCTAGAAAGATGGTAATCTCAGACTAATATCTAAACTGCTCACTACAAGAGCAAATCTATCTCTTGCAACTGTGATCACTCACTCTCAATGTATCTCACGCAACTGACAATGACTTGTCTTCTACAACTCTCCATAGACTCTTTTATAACAGTCACTTTATGTCAATACCATAGGACACCCAGTACCATGGGACACATGTAATGTTCCCAAAAGTGACATGCATGCAAACCCTAAAAATGACATGCATGCAAGCCCTAAAAGTGACATGCATGCAAATTTTAAAAAGTGACATGCATGCAAACCCTAAAAGTGATATGCATGCAAATGCTAAATGTGACATGCATGACATCAAAGCATTATTTAATGATACATGCACCCAATTAAGTCTCCATGCACATGCATGCAAGTCAACTGCAAATTAGAAGTTAAAGTGACCTAATTAGGTCAAAAGTTAGGGTTTTCGCAGTTGAAAGTTANTTTGGGTTATTATTACTTTGGAGCTCTTGAGAAGCAGCACAGCGTGCGGCCACGGCAGTTGGGGTTGGAGACGGCATCTTCAGCTAACGAGATTTTGGCAGTGAAACATCTGCCCTGGTCTCCTTCAAGATAAACCATCCAGGTTTGTCGACATATCTATTGCATTCATCATTATTCAGTGTTCCAGTATAAGTCCGAAGGTTATTACAGATTCATTCGTACAGCTGGGGGCATTTAGCTGGGAAAACCCTAGTCATTCACCAGGACTCTGGATCACTATATTTCTTCCACATGCGGTCGGCATCCTCACTGATAGGATCAATCTACTGCATTGGGTGATTATCAGCTATCAAATTGTGCATCTGGGGCAACTAGCAGCAGTTTACAGGGTTGTGGGGGCATGAGCAGCAGACTGGGAGATCAATTCACTAGGGCATCTGGGAGGTCAAAACCCTTGCATGCTCCGGCCATCCTCTCCGGCACTGGCATACCTTCCTTCCGATTTATTTCCAGCCGAAACTGACCATCCCTTCAGCAACAACGTCACACTTGTTTGAATCAGCCATCCGAGGGTATTGCAGCAGAAATAAGGTTATTTCTTCTCCAGCTCAGCTCATCTTGCATGCGTATTCTCTCTGGAGCACATTCAGCCGGCTTATCAGTGGTAAGTGTCTATTCTATCCTGCAAACCCTAACCCTAATTTCAGCTATAAAATAGGGAAATTTTGCATGGCAGTTTGCATGCCCAGGTATTTCAGTAAAATTGCATAGAATTGGAAAATATCAGGATTTGCGATATTACAACACATAACACCATGGACCCTTCAATACCATGTGCTAATTGACATTTTACATAAAGTATTATAAAAGTCACTTTTACAAAGAGCTAAAATTTGAGGATACTTCCATGTGCTAGACACAAGCCAACGTAGAAGCACCTATCCTCGCTACAAACTTCAACATAAAACACATCCAGAAAATGCCAACAAAGATGATGGCACGAATCTCAGTGAAGGATAGAATCCATTATTGCAGAAACTTGTAAATCAACGTAATAAGTGGATCCAACATGAAAAATACTCATCATTTATGACAGCAGATTAAGTATTTATCGGTTAATCATGATTTTAATTCCTTTAAGCATTCAAGTCTATGAATGATGATCCCTAGGAGGAATTAAAACATTGAGATAAAAGTATTATGAATTTAGATTCCTCCTCTTTACTATCTACTCCTGCATGAAAATGCTTTACAACATATAATTTTTTATGCTTAAGATCTATTTTGATGCACTGTCTAGAGGCATAGCGTCAGCAGTTAATGGATCAGTATGCATGCAATGTATTCAACATGCACAATGTCGAGATCTTTCAAGAAATCCTATTGTTATCTTGGGCTTGTGTGGTTGTGAGGAAAATTGTTACCCTCCCCACTCGTGTTCAAATCCCATGTTATGGCATGTTGCTCTTAGTGAGTCGATCGTTGATGAGCTATTTAAGATCTATCCATGAGTTGTTGTCCTGGCCATGTGCCCTAAAGAATCTAGTGTTTAGTATTTACCCTAAATACCACGTCAAAATAAGGGGACGTGACTGGGAGATTGCCCTTGGGATATGTTATCTGGAAAAAAATGTTAATACTTTAGATATTTCTATTTTAGAAATATTTATTTTTTAGACACTGCTATTTTCAAATACAAAGATTGTTAGCTTTGGAAGCATTCATTTATATTTTCAGAAATGTTTGTTTTTAAACATTACTATTTTTTAAAGTCTCTATTTTTAGATAAGATGAATGTTATCTTTGAACGTTAGGGGTTATTTATAGATATTGCTACATGTGGAGGCACCAAGTTCATGTATGCAGGTACAAATTAGATTAGATGAAGCGCTCTTATGTGCATGATGAGTCTGCTGCATGAATCAGCCTTTGACCTAGTCAATGAGACACTTCATGGAAAGAATAGTCAAAAGTATGTGCTTTTTCAGTGGCCAAAGGTTGAAACTTGGACGCTAATTTTAAGGTTATATTTTTTGCACATATATCAAGGAAACCAACCTAAGCCATACTCTACATTGAGAGACAATTGTTGAATTTTAGCATTAGCATGAATTCTTTTAAAACTGGGCATATTGTAAGATAACAATAGACAAGTGCAGTATATACATCAAAACATCACACACACTAAACACAAGAGTTTTTTCAAGGGAAACCCTTTAAAGGACAAAAACCCCAAAAGCATTAGTAATTCATCTCTTAAATGAGATGACTTTAGTTTCTTAAAATTCTGAGATGAATGTTCTTCAATAATTCTTAGACCCTAATAGGTTTGAATCCACAGATCAAAAATCCACAAAAGATGAATTTTACAAAAGAAATCCAAATTAGGGCTTTCTGCCCTAATTTCTTCCAGTTGCCCAAATTTACAGAATTGTTGCCCAAGATAAATTTCTTGCTGCCCGGGACTGCCCAGATGTGATGTTGCATGCCCAGACTACTTGGTCAAGCTTGTACATATTTGTCGCTATTGTACGGATGTTTCTCGAACCTGCTGTTGCCCGAATGACACGGTTGTTGCACGGATGCCTGCTGCTGCTGCCCGAATGACACAGTTGTTGCACGAATGCCTGCTGCTGCTGCCCGAGCTCTGTACTGAGCTGCTCGGGCTCTATACCGAGCTGCCTAGGCTTTGTTGAAGCTGCCCGGGCTCTATACCGAGCTACCTGGGCTCTATTGAAGCTGCCCGAGAGTAGATCCAGCCTGCCCAAGGGTAGATCTGTCATGCTCGAGGGTTTAGGCTGCTGCCAAAATGTTGCTCGGGCTGAGGAAGGGTTTCCCGTGGAGTTGAAGTGGTCTAGGGTGAAACCATAGCTTGGATTTGATGGCTAGGACTGAATGAATATAGGCCCTAGCAGACTTAGTATTAGATGTAAATGCTCTAGCTAGAATCCTCCATGCTAGGGCATAAACAAAACACAAGAATATTCTCCTTCTGCAAAGACCAGCGAAAATCTTCCTTTAAAGCAGTTGTTGGATGATGAGCAAGTGTGTGTAAAATGAAATGGATTGATCTTCTTCATATTATCTCTTCAGTATGGAGAGTACTAGAAGAAGAACTCTGAACGATCATCATTCATTGACTTCTTATGAGGAGTGTCTTCATCAACATCAACAGTTGAGGCTCCATGCTTCCTCTTGTTTGCACTAAAACACTTGTTTGCATAGTGACCATATTTCTTGCGCTTATGGCATTATATGTGTGATAAGTCCTTCTTTTCCTTCTAATCTAGAAAAGAACTTGGTCTCCTAGCTTGGTGCTTATGGTTGTTGAACTTCATTCATTTTCCCTTGTGTTTCTTATCATGAGTAATGAAGGATTGATTCTCCCCAACTTGAGGACCATACAGTCTTTTCCTTGTTGCAATCCTTGTCTCTTCCTGAGTGCAGTATGCCCATAACTTGTCGAATTTGGGCAGATTGGTTCGACCACTTATGGTTTGGATGAAAGACTCCCAAGATGGTGGAAGACTATTTAGAGTGGTCGTGATAAGCTCCTTATCTTCAATGTTATCTCCACTGGTCCTTAGCTTGTCCCAAAGTTCGGTGATCCTCATGAAATATATGAGTTAATTGATTCGAACTTGATCATCTTCATATTTGACAGTTGGTTCCTCAATGTGAGTCACATTAATGCTTCTGTGTTCAACTAGCTTATTTAAGGTCTTGAACATCTTCCTAAGTTGTCTTCTTTTCTGAGACTTGCGGAACCAAGTGATCTTTGACTAAGTCCACCAGAAGCCTTCTTGCTTTGGCATCACTCTTCCTCGACTAGGAATTGTCTTCTTTCGCTTCTGTTTCTGGAACCTTCTCATTGACAAACTTCAAGAGATCATTTTCTTCCAGGATAAGAAGAACTCTAGGATTCTAGGATATGAAGTTTGTAGCCCCAGCAAGACGATCTTCAACCTTCATACCAATCATCTTGTCTATAGATCTAAACCAGAAACCCTGGCAGGAGTTAGTCAAAAATGAACTTTTGAATTTAAAGAAACTAACCTCACAAATAGATGTGCCCTATCAAGGTGGAGGGAAAGTGAGGTCAATCCAAAACAGTGGGTTGATCAGCACAAAACCTGAAACCCTAATTTCTGCAGTAGTGGAATTAGGTCAAAAATGAAACTTCTCGGAATTTAGATTTTCCTTCACTAAAAGATGTGTCTCCCCTAGAGCAAAGTTTCCAGAACTCTTTTTCTGCTAAACAGATGAGGGAAGGCCTTGAAAGGTCAAACCCTAGCCTCCGACAATGGCCTCTTCTAGAACTGCTCTAATACCATGTTAGTTTTTAACAAGATTATAGCAGTATAACTTAATTGTAAATAAACAATAGAATCTCTAGAAGAAGGACAAAGCATGAAAACAAAGAACACAATAATTTATCCTGGGAAACCCAATCGAAAAAAACACAGCAAACCTTCGTATAGAGATGATGGCTTCTAAGAGCAGAGAGAAGAAGAAAGAGGGAGAGAGAAGACTCTCTAAGATACAACCCCAAAAAATACACCTTTTAACTGCAGTAGTGAACCTCCTTATGTTGGAGCGAACTTGCTGTGTATGACTGAATGAATGAGGGGTGCCTCCTATTTATATTGACTTTCCAAGAGAAATTTTTACAGGGCCGACTTGTCAGTATAACTAGGGCCGACCTACCTTGGGAAAATACAAAAATTATTTTATTTTTATTATTTTCTTATATATTCTTTCCACAGGGTTTACATTGATTCTTTATAGGGTTTACATGAGTAATTACATCGATATAATCTCCTATAGTAGGTACAAGTAAATACAATACAAGTACAATAAGAATAACTTCTGAAGTTGCACAATTTCCAACATGAGTTTGCAGCTAGGTAGAGGATGAGTTTTGACTCGTTGCATGTCTCTCTAGCTCAATGGCTACTAGTATGTGGTACATTGATAGTGGTGCTTCATGTCAAATGACTGGAGTACGAGACTATTTCACTAGTCTAGAGGAGCACAACTCAAACTTCCACATTGAACTTGGTGACAACGCCAAGTACAATCCTATGTTGGATAGACCCATGTTGTCATGTGTCTCGGCTCCGAGTTGTACAACAAAACTTTTTGAAGCCTTGAGCCTGTTGGGCCAGAAGAACCCGCTGGTGTTAGGTCTTGAGCCTAGGTGAGTTGAGATTTTGAAGCCTTGACCCTTTTGGTCGACTGCCCACGATGTTTGATATTGATCATGGATGATTCCCGCCAACTAACCTCATGATTCACTTCTAGGCCAAGAATACCCGCTGGTGTTGTGACATGAGCTAAGGTTGGCTAATTGCCTGAGTTGTTTCATCTAGACTTCAAGCAAGCTGTGCTACCATCATTACATGCATTTAAGTGATTTATTGCTATATATTCTAAAATGCAAACCCCAAATGAAAGTTGCAAATAACTGTGCTTCTAAGGGGGCTATGAGATGAAATGTGAAAGGCCAAAAAGTAGATGTGAAACAAATGCTATATCTAAATGACTGTTGACCATAATATATCCAAATGTAATGATTATTTCCTCGCGAATCCTACAGGTTTGGATGTGAGATGGAGTAAGGGACAACTAATTTTAAGTGTCCCTTAGGATCTCTTATACTACAGTTGCTTGTGTACTCAATGCAAGGATCCTAGAAAAGATCCTCACGAAGCTTGAGTCAAGCTTGGATGTGAGCTTGTAGATAATTGTTAGAGTTGAATGGACACTCCTCACTCAACTTATTCCATTTGTGAGACACCACCTTTCCCTATTGTTCTTTGTCCTGCATATGTCTAAGTGGATCCATGTTTCCCTTTTGCTCTAAGAGATCATTGTGTCAAGGTTAACAAGTCATTTCCCCTATCCTAGCCTTGTTTCATCCACCTCACCCATCATAGCATTATGGTCAAGATTGTAAGTGAGCATTGTGCTACCATCATTACATGTTGTCATGTGTCTCGGCTCTGAGTTGTGTGACAAAACTTATTGAAGCCTTGACCCTTTTGGACCAGAAGAACCCATTGGTGCTAGGTCTTGAGCCTAGGTGAGTTGGGATTATGAAGCCTTGACCCTTCTGGTCAGTTGCTCCCGATGTTTGGTATTGATCGTGGATGATGCCCGCCAACTGACCCCATGATTCACTTCTAGGCCAGGAGTACCCGCTTGTGTGTGACTTGAGCTAAGGTTGGCTAGTTGCCCAAGTTGTATCAGCTAGACTTCAAACAAGCTGTGCTACCATCATTACATGCATTTAAGTGATTTATTGCTATATATTCTAAAATGCAAGCCCCAGATGAAAGTTGCAAATAATTGTGCTTTTAAGAACATCTAAGGGGGGCTATGAAATAAAATGTAAAAGGCCAAAAGGCAGATGTGGAACAAATGTTATATCTAAATCACTGTTGGCCATAAGATATCCAAGTGTAATGCTTATTTCCTCACGAATCCTACGGGTTTGGATGTGAGATGGAGTAAGGGACAACTAATTATAAGTGTCCCCTAGGATCTCTTATACTACAGTTGCTTGTGTACTCAACGCAAGGATCCTATAAAATATCCTCACAGAGCTCTAGTCAAGCTTGGATATGAGTTTGTAGATACTTGTTAGAGTTGAATGGACACTCCTCACTCAAATTATTCCATTTGTGAGACACCACCTTTCCCTATTGTTCTATGTCTTGCATATGTCTAAGTGGATCCACGTTTCCCTTTTGCTAGATCATTGTGTCAAGGTTAACAAGACATTTCCCCTATCCTAGCCTTGTTTCATGCACCTCACCCATCATAGCATTTTGGTTAAGTTTGTAAGTGAGCATATTTAAAGGACTTCATGAAAAATAGCATATTTACTCTAATACAAATATTATTTTATTTGGATTTATTGATATATCACCGTTATCATGTTACTGTTGTTTTAGTTGGCTAATAATATGAATAAGAGAGTTATCTTTTACCCCTTCTACACATTGGATTGATCAGAGTACAGTTTAGTCATCAGATTGGTTATTTTGACTTGGTCAAACCCAGTTTGACTTTGTCAACACAGATCCCAGGATGGATATGGTTACAGTTATTCTATTGTTATGTTTTGATGCCTTTGGGGGCCATTCAGATCATTCCAGTGCTCCAGAAATGCAAAAATTGGTTCAATACAATCAATGGGTGAATTTTTAATAAAATGAACCAACTTTTATCAAATTTTGAAAAAAAAATATTTGAGTGCCTTCCACCAAAAGCGTTTTTGATTTATAAGTAACAAGTATTACCAGATTGATATTTTTTGGAATTTTTGGTGCAGTCAGATTGTTATTCCAAGTTGCAGAAAAAAGAATTCTAGGCATATTAAATATTTACAAAGCATTTCTGGCAATTAATTATAAATGATCAAGTGACCACGGCTACTCCAAGGAAATCAATTTGGCCAATTCATGGCTTAAAAATGTTATGGGATGGTATATTATGGTGTATCTTGGCTCTATGGATCATTCTTCATCACTATTTCTCAGCATGGGGTCAACACTTATTATTTTGGTTCATTTGGGGAGGAGGTCCCCATGAGGGGAGCCCTTCAGCTTCGCATTTGATGTCTTATCAAGTAATAACCTATTGCTTTGTATTAAAGTTGGTCTCTAGGGTGAATTGGGCCCCTAACGTGAACTCCATCATCTACCACATTGATATATTATTTCATTATGATGTATTCTGCCTCTCCTAAGGCGTCTTTGGGAAAAAGTACGCCCCCTCTATATGAGTAATCTGTGTGATGTAAAAATAAAAGATCTCCATCGTTGATGATGTTATAATCTCAACCCTCAAATTGAGTTAGTTAGAATGTGGACATCACTCTTGATCTATTTAAGAGAGAGGACTCCACCATTGTAAAAGGGACTTTTGGCTCTTGGTTATTGGAATAGAGAAAATACATTTTCGGCAAACACGTGAGATTTTTGTGTGGAATGTTCTTGATATGTGACTGCGATATCTTACTCTGTGAACTCTTGTAAATTTCTCATGGATATTATTAGCATATATTTGTTGTGATCATTTTAAGGCATGGTAGCGATTTGATGAGGAGCGCTATTGTGGAAGACATAATTTTTCTCTCTGATCATGGTTTCTTGAGGGAGTTTTCTATTGTGCATTTTGTAAATCGATATGCTTCCTTACTTTGTTGTAATCGCATTTCTTTCATGTATGGCAAATTGATTTTGGTTGTTTGCTTGTGCAAGAGAGAGGTGTGCATTGGTTACTTCGGGTGTTTTGCTTAAAGTCAAGATATTCACCATATCTTCATCAAGTGAGCATTACTTCGTAAGAGTGTCACAATCTTGGCATTCGCCAAGCTTCCAAGAAAGTTATTAAAGGTTTTTTCTTTAGTTTTGATTTCCATTCCATTTATCATTCAATTAAAACCCTCTTTACAGTAACTCTTAAAATTTCTCGAGATTGCATTTCTTGGAATTTTGGCAAAACTTTTCTCAGTTATCTTTGTTTCCCCAAAAGCTAAAAGGGTTCTCTAAGACATCATCATTGGGGACTCCATCTTCCCTGTGGATAAGGCGTTGGTTTTTAGGCAGTTCACCCTCCTTGGGTTTTTGGTCATTTTTCTTGTTTTGTGATCCTTTCTTTGCTTGTGTGTTTAGATACAATCGTATCCATTATCAAGCAACCCATCTAAAGTGTTCATATCCT
Organism: Pseudotsuga menziesii; assembly: GCA_001517045.1. Classification (NCBI taxonomy): domain Eukaryota; kingdom Viridiplantae; phylum Streptophyta; class Pinopsida; order Pinales; family Pinaceae; genus Pseudotsuga; species Pseudotsuga menziesii. The sequence goes on from LPNX010229739.1 coordinate 363,531, forward strand.
TTAATTTTTTGTCTGCCTTGCATCTTGGGGAAAAATTAATTTATCAGCAACAATTCCTCCCAAGGTCTTGACTTGACCATCATACATCTAACACTTTCAACCCAAATCAAAGTATTAATCTAGGTAGTGAGGAAACATTCACTTGAGGTTATAATCATTGCATTTAAACCTTATCTTGTTCCCTAAGCCTCTCTTGCTATCTTTCTCAAGGATTTAAGGTTATAGATCAAGTCACTCTAGTTCCATTTTTTCTACCTCTTCTAAGTGTCTTGTCTTTCTACTAGTCTTCAAGGGCTAGCTAGGGTCTTCCCCTTTGCTACAGGATAGCAAAAAGTGACAAGAACCCCTTTCGGTTTTGCAACCATCCTATCTAGTGGTCATTGGGAATCTTGAAGTGTCATCGGTTTAGCTTCCATTTCTCTACCGTCCTGAATAGGATACCTTTTAGTGGCATCTACAACTTTGGTGATAACAATCATATTCAACAACAAAGATTGTCGAGATGCAATGATTGCACAAATTTTGGTTTGTATCATGTTTTCCTGCTATCATTCAAAGCGTAAAGCAAACCTCTACTGTCATCTTAGCCAAAGGTTGTTAGCATTTTGTAGCTCGGAGGTACTCCTGCATCAGGTGCCTAGGTGCAGGAGTCCAAGGTGATGTGAAGACTCATTTAATGTCATAAAGTGACTTCATTCATGACTTGATTATTAAAGGACCTTTTTTATGTAACTTTCTGAAAGTTTGAGACTTCATTTGCAAGCATCCAAGAAGATAATTTTTGGACAGGCACGATTCTCAAGGTGGCTTGAGTTCCAAGAGGAGAGGAGAGAAAGAAGGCAAGATTTCCTAGAAGATGGTTCAGTGAGCAGCAGAGAAGAAAATGACAGCAGCAGAAGGTAGCACATTTCCCAAGGCATGGGATCATTTATGAGCACAAAAATCAAGAGAGCCAGCCCACATTTCGAGGAGAGAGACTGGGTGTGATTTCCCAGGAGACCATACTCCTATAACTTATAAGTGACTGCACGAAAACAAAGCAGTTCTGGGGACGTTTTTCGACGAGAAAAACAAAGGCACGGATTTCCATGCAGCTGCGCGTTTTTCAAGAAAAAAACAAAATCCGTAGAGTCCGTACAGTCTGTACAGTGGCATGTTTTTCGAAATTCGTACAGTGGCACAAAGTTCGAGGTAGATTTTATGCTCAGATTTTGAGAAAGTTTCTGTATAGTAATGTAAATAATTATGTACTTACCAGCTGTTGTAACTTTGAGAAAAAATGTTGCTCATGATAAAATTCTAGGACTGGTTTTCCCCAAAGTGCGGGGTTTTTCCAGGGTCAAAGTTGGACCAAAATTTATGTCTTAAAGTGACTGTTGTTCATATTTCCTGTGCATTAAATTCACTTACAACCTGCTGATACATTTAATTTCCGCTGCAAAAATGTGTTCATAAACAGTATATCAGTAATATAATGCATATCATTTTACTTGTGTAAAATGGAATGTGACTAGATCATTATCATTGTCTGATATCACAGGTTCATGAATTTTTTGACGAAAATTATCTATGGCTGTGTGTAAACAGCAGTGTGAATTTTCCTTGTTTTTAAACAAAGGCTAGTGCCGTCAATCCAATTTTAGATATATACTGTATAAATATGACTCAGTCTCACAAGTTCACCCATATCACTTGAAAGAATGGCTACTTACTCCCATGCGATTAATAGGTAGTGAAATTGATTAACAGTGAACCAGACAATTTCTACAGATCTACATTCATAGTTATTCCTCTAAAGCTTGCTAGTCTTCTGCAATGAATATTTGAGATTTTCTTTTCTTGCATTTTTTTGTAATTTTAACTGATGTAGTGAAATGATCTTTTCTAACACTTTAATGCATGGCAGAAAAATCATCCTCAACCAAATTTCTTTTTCTTTCATTTTAACTTTTTTAAATTTTGAAGTCCAATGGTATGTCTCGATAAGAAATGGCAGGACTAACTTTCAAAATATGCAACCAAAGGCCGAAGTCAAACACAGTCTGAAAAGTGTGCAACCAAAGGTCGCAATCAAAGAATCTCAGGAAAATGTGTGGTCAAAAGTTGGGGTCAGATCATTATCTGCTAGACAACAGTGGACGTGCAATGGAAGGACTTTTGATAATGCAACAACTGTAAAAATTTGACAAAGAAATCAGACATTTGTCAAACACTCAGATGCTGAGATGAGCGATTTTGACGGATCATTATTTTATTTGTGGACTATTGTACTCTCCCATGTCAAGACTGAGTCTCAGGACACTCAGATTTGAGGACCGATGTAGCCATTTAGTCATTACAGAGCAGTTATTGATGCCAAGATTTATATCAGTACTTTCTCATTGGACAGATGATGGTTCGGATGGATTATATGCATGATTATGACTCGGCTTTTATTATATTGTGTTATGGTTATCATTGCTCTTATACTCATCTTTGTGACATGTATTAACATGTAGTGTCTTGATCTGGAGGTCATAATTATATGGACTTGGATGTATTTTGTATTATGTATTGATGTCCCTACTGAGACATGGAAGTTCCTGATCTATACTCATTGGTTTTACCCTCCTTAGGGAGAATAGAGGTAGTCATTCCCACCATTGTTTTGGCTTGCTAGTGTTGGCTTCATCATTCACTATCTCCACCCATCCATTACCTTCCAGCTTAGTTTTCAACCCGACTAACTTCTTGACTTATGGCATGGAGGACCTTTTCCCCCGCTAGAACCTTTGTTGGACAAGCCTCCCTGTTTATATTGTGTCTCGGCTCTGAGTTGGTGACAGAACTTGCCTTTGGTGAGTTGGATTGTATGCCTAAATCATTCTGGTCGGTTGTCCCAATGTTTGGCACTGCGCAGAACTCCCCTTGGTCACTTGAGATGTTGTTGGCTAAAACTAAAGGCCCATGTACTACCTGTATTGGAAATGTTATATATGCGCCCATGGAAAATGAAAATGCTAAAACTGTGTTTCTTAACATATGTGAAAAAGGGCAGGAGCAATGAAATGCCAAAATACCCCTTGAAGGGTATCAGAAAAGGTCCAAAAAGCAATGGTTAAATATATGCTGACCTTATAAATTTGAATATGTCCCAGATGAAAGCTGTGATTAGTTGTGCTTTTAAGCACTGGTGAAGTCCCAAAGGGTCATTTAGGAAATAAAAGCCATGGAAATAAAATTGGTGATCCTAATGAAACTGGATCAAGCTTGATGTAGTCATGATGCCTAAGTTGAATAAGCACTCTCTAAACAACTCAATCATTTGTGAGGCACTGCCATTCCTTGTGTTGTTGTTTGTCCGACATTGGTTTTAGTGAGTTTTTCCTTTCCATATCCAAAGTGTCATGATGTTAAGTAAGAAGTCATCATTTGCCCTAGCCTGGTAAATTTCATCCTTCACCCTTCACTAGCAAATTGACTACAACTATGAAGTGAATATAGTCCTGAAAGTTTAGTCTAAGTAATAATAAATAAAGCCTTATATATGTATTTGGTTGATGCACTGCCAGTGAAATCACTGCTACTTGTTGTGATTGTTGCTTAAAGAGTTGTAGAGCATGTCTTAGCCTTATAACACTTGCAGCAAATGGATGATAGTCTGAGTTATATTATTGGTATCTGATCATTTACAGATGGTTCTATTGTTTATTGGATATGGTTGATGATCAGGTAGAGACCTGAGAGGGGTATGAGTATACACCCTAGATGGATTTGGACTCTCTAAGTCTAATGAGAGTTTATTTTCAGTTCCGGGCACTTGCAGAAATGATCAAGCTCATTTTATCTTTCTGATACAGTTTTGCTTCATAGGATGATGTGTCTGAGCAAGGAGATGTTTTATTTGGATCTCCTAGGGCGTTGTATGGACATAGGGGGTGCAGCCACTTGTTTGTACCATAGTAACCCCATCCCAAAGAGCCTGGTGGGCTCATTTTGACAACGCAGGCACCCTAGGAGGCTGTTTTGGCAGGTTCACGTTTCCCGAGGCAGATTAAAAAATGATTAAATGGCTATTGAAGAAATCGATTTGGGCTACTGAGGCAAGGCAATGACATGGGATGAGTCATGATGATGAGAGTGATGTCCTCCACACCTTCTCCAGCAGTTGCAGCACTTGATTGGGCCCACACCTATTTTTTTGGCATTTTATATTATTTTCTAGAGCTTTTGGGAGGCTCACTATTTCCTCAAGGAGGCACAAAGTCAAAGAATTAAAATGTTATATTATTTTATTGTGCCATGGAGCACCCATAGGGAGTTAGTTAACACTCCATGGACCCACCATGTACTTCATTTATTTCTTGTTGAGTGGGGTACCCTCTTGTTGGGTGGATTTAGTCCACTTTGGTACTTTATGGTTATATTGATCCATGTATTGTATGTTGAGCTCATCCCAACCATTGATTAGAATATTTTATCTTTTAATCCTAGCCACTCGTTTTGAAACTGGTTAGGATTCGGTTATGATTGTGGTTCTCTCATTTCTATTTAAAGAAGAGAGCTTTTCATTTGTAAGGGGTCTTTGGCTCTTGGATCTGAATAATAGAAAGAGTTTTCCGTGGATATTTTCTGGATCTGCTTTGCATCTGATGTTCTCAAATGGTGATTGGATAGTCTTCTGCTTCCTAGCATTGTGGAAATTCATGTGAGATCTATATTTTTTCTGCTATCATTGTCTTGTCTACAGGAGGGCATTTTGGTTGGAGCGTTTTTCTAGGGGGACCTCAACTCATTCAGTTATCTTCGTCTTGGATCAAGGGGTTTTCATTAGTGTCATTGTGATCTATGATTACTTCTTTTTACTTTCCTATAGCATTTGGTTTCTTTATCTTGTCTTAGCAAATCTAATATTGTTGGCGTTTGCTCATGCAAGGTAGGGGGCACATTGGTGGCTTGGGGATTACATCCGTCATAGAAATCACGTGGATCTTCCAGAATTAATCGGGATAGCAAGGATCATCGCTGTTAAGGCTTCTATAAGCATTTCCAGGTACGATCTAACAGGTAATTCTTTTCTCTTAGCAGATCTCAATCCATTGTACCTGTTTTCCTTCCATTTTTCTGAAAATCCTTAAAATACTGAAAAAGCCATAAAAGTACTAAATCTGGGAACCGTCCGATCTTTGGCCAAACCACTGCTGGGTTTCATAGATCGGGCCTCCCCCTCAATGAATCTACTGCAACGCTAGTCAAATTCCTGCTGGTTTGACCTAGATCTGAATTTTAGTCTGAAAACTGCATAGCGCCCCCACTGAAAATTTGACCTGCTAGGGTTTTGATTTTTTCTGATTTCTAACTTCATAGACTGATAGATCGGATCTCACACAGTCCAAATCATCTCCAACACTGTCCAGATTCATGACAGTGTGACCTAGATCTGAGTTTTAGACTAAAAACAACCCTAGCGCCATCACTGAAAACTGGACCTTTCTGGAGTTTACTGTTTCCGAAATTTGACAGGCTAGGCTAATAGATCAAGTCCTGAGCACTCCAGAACACCCCTAACGCTGAGCTAGATCTAGCCTGCTTTCCCTAGATCTACAGAAATCAATTTTTCACCCTCTCAACCTCAATCATCAACTTTGACTTTTTCAGGATCTGACTTTTTCCAAATTTCTCTGAACCAAGTGTGTAGATCAGCCCCTCTTGGTCCCATTTCACCTTCAACGCTAAGTTGGTTGTCTGCCAGTGGCCTCAGATCTGTCTCATCCAACCCTAGCACTAGCCTTCCTTAATTGAATTCCTGCCTTAACTGTGCCATCCGAACCAAAACACTTATTTGGGTCCACAGATCAGGGTCTACCCTAGGTGGGTTCACCTCAACGCTGGGTGTATATTGACTCCATTGCCCAATGCACGAAAGGCACTGATCTCCCATCCTTAGCGCTAGCCCTAAATTGACCTCTTCCCCTTGAAAATGGTTGTTCCTTGATGACTCAGACAATCAAAGTTGTTAACCTTTTCCATTGAGTCTGTCAACCAGGTACTAGATAGTCCCAACCATTTTCCTGCCCATCCTGCCTCGGTCACGCTTCCCAAGGCAAAGATCATCTTCCTTAGTTGCTAGTACCAAAACCCTAGATCTAACCATTTCCCCCAAAGGTCATCTGATTACTGCTTTGGATCAGCCAATATACTGTTGAAGTCTTGATCTATCTATTGAATCCTACTGTAGATCTAGAGTTTCTGAACACCTTGCACCTTACATACCTCAAAGTTTGTTTTGATCTGATCTGGTGTCTAGGTTTGATCTCTCCTATCGGGAGTAGATCTGGGTCTCCCCCATTGTTGTCTTAGACTCGGACAACATAAAGCGAAGACTACCTTGATTGGCGTGACAACCATCTCTTTGGGAGTCTAGGCAGTCCGGGTTCCACCTCCTTAGTTGTTTGTTCCTCTACCATCCATCCTGGATCCATCTTGCACAGGCAGCTACAAGGTTGGTGATAATAAAGTGTATATCAGTCACCTTCCAATTCCTTTGGCAATAAGGCAGTCCATGTATAAATATAACAAGTGTTTGCACAAAAAAGTTCTAACAGCAGTGTATGTATTATTTAGGACTTGTCTAACCACTAACCAATGATGTATTTGTTGTGTTTGCAGGTGTAAACGAGGACTGTTGTAATCAGAAAGGAAGGCTGCCACAAAGTAGCAGTGAGTTAAGAAGCAGGCTGAGGGTTTTGGAGAGGGGAGGGCAGTTTAGGTCCCATTTCTTAGGTCTGAATTTTAGGAATTTAGGGCAGATTTTAGGTTTTTTTGGAATTTTGGAATTTTTAGGGTTCTTATAATTTCGCCTTAGGGTTTTTAGGGACAAAACGGGCAAGCTGAATTTGTAGGAGGGAGGTTCGAAATTCGTCAAAAATTCATGAAGAATAATGTTTTGATTTTTTTATTTATTTAGGGTTTTTTTTTAGGGTTTTTTAATTTTTACTGTTTTTAGGTTTTTAGTGCTTCCTAAAATTTCGCCCTAGGGTTTTTAGGGACAAGGCAAGGAGAAATTGTAAGAGAGGGACGAAATTTTAGTAAGGCCAAAAAAATTTAAAAAATTAAAATTATTTTCTAGGGTTGTTAACATAAAATTTCAGACCTAATTCTACCATGAAAATGCAAATTTACACATGCAAATGCAAGCGATCTGAAGGAAAATTGTATGAGAATAAAGCCAAGGGTTTTAAGGTTTTACCCTAACCCTAGGGCATCAAGGAAGGTGACCAGCCTTCCTCTTGAGAGGTATTTCCAAAGTTTGGCAAGCTAGGGCCTTCTCCAACAACCACAAAGGCTCGTTAAAGGAAGCCTATCTAGGGAAAAACTCAAAGACCTAAGGCCCAAGCTTCTAAGGACTTCTTCTAAAGGACGTCCCTCACAATACTATGGTGACAAAAGGCTGAAAATGACCTAGTTTAGACAAAATGCAGCACTAATGGCTACCATTCAACTATAAACAAACATCATCCATCAACATTTAACAAAGAGAAATCAAGAGAAGAACTTCGATACCTCCTTGTGCATGTGTTAAGCAAACAATTCTAGCATCACCTTAGCAAAGAGCATGAACAAAAGATACTTCAAGAGATTTGCCTTTAAACCAGAAAAGATATCCTCCTCAAGAGGTGCGCATCACTCCAAGAGCCCTAAGAAGGGTAAAAAAGTAACAAAATGTTTTATCCCATAAGTTTTGTCTTTAAAAAGAAAGTGAGGAGATCTATTTATATGATCTCACACTCACTTTTTAAAATATCAAGGCCTAAATGCCTTAAAATAAGTCAATTTGAAATTATAAAATGTCAACTTAAAATTAAAAGAAAATAATAATAAAATATAGCCTAAGGTAGGCTTAAGGTAGGCTACCTGAGGTATTTGTATCTCCAGGTGCCAAAACACGCTCAAATAAGCAAATCACTCCGAACAAAAGGCTGGAGTGAGCTGGAGGGAGGGCGTTATGCCCTATCTAACCCCTGGAATGCTATAAAATCCCTCAACGCACTCCTCAAAGCATGAAAAGGCCTGGCATGGAGGGTGGCTTTTCTCTGAGGAAATAAGGCCAAGGAGAGCAAGGACCCACTGACTGAAGGGCCAGGAGGGCGTCCAAAGTGGCTCCGAATGAAGACGAGTGTCTTGTATCTGAAGCAGAGGCCACCAGAGCATGTAAGTAGGATATGGAGCCATAAGACCCAGTGGTCAACCCTTAGGGGCCCCGAACACCAACCTTGAGGTTAAAAACCCCTTTAAAGGGTAGTCAACAGTGTCATTAAGCCATAGTACCCCTAAAGGAGGACCAAAGGGCCCAGCCATGACCACCATTGCTCAATAAAACCCCTCCTGGTCGAAAAACATTGGCCCTCTCTCCCTGGGGTACACCTGAAGGTGCGTTGGGTACAGGTGTAGCGTTACACTGTACAGTACGGCCCAACAATCCGTACAGTACAGTACAGCAAAAAATGCTTCTTGGAAAGCATGCCTCTCCTTGGGATTTGTGCCCACTTGAGAAAAAAAATCTCTCCTTACGATTTGTGCCCGTTTGAGAAATCTTGTCCCTCTCTCTAAAAATTAACCTTGCCAAATTGCTCTCTCTTGGAAAATGCTTTCTTGGTCTTGCACACTACCCTAGGCTCTCTCTTATAACTTGAAAATGACTTTTCACCTTCCCCAATCCCTAAATCCAAAGGCCAAGATTTAATCTTTCCTTTACATGATCAATGGTTGAGAAACATTCCCTGCAAAATCGGTTACATTTAATTTTAATAAAGTCACCATTTATTTCATGAAATAAGTGCACTTTATCTCATAAAGTCACTTTATAAAATTAAAACAAGGGAATACTTTATAAAAAGTCACCTTACATAAGAGTCATTTTAAAACAACTTTATAAAACACCATTACAAAGTCAAGTAGCCTAGCTAGTGCATGGTCAATTCCGCATACAAGACAAAAAAAATGCGGAGAGCCTCCAGAGCTAAATAGCTAACAACAACTAGCAAACATTATATTATTAATAATAATATAATAACTTAATGAAACATCAAGGATCACAGATTCACATACCTCTTCACCTCATGACCGGTCAATGTATATTCATAAACTATCACAAGGGCCATTTGTAACCATCAATCATTCATTTTATTCTGTGCTAAACAAGAACAAATCATTCCATTTGGTATTAGAACCATTGATTTGGCCAAGTTGTCCGTTAATTCCATAGATCACACAACGTTTAACCTGCCCTCAATTATACACTAGCACTCTCATACATCATACAACCATCAATCAACCCATAGAATTTTAAATTAATCCAAATGGCTAAAAATTTCATACAAGTATGCTGCCGTCCATACAACTCCAATTAACACACCCAAAGCAATCTATATGATTATTACAAATGCCTCTGCAAAAATTCCATAAACCAATCTTTGTAGCCACTAATTTTGCATCTAAACAAACTGCATGTGATTCCACACTCGGCCGTTCAGTCAATTCCCTATGCTGCCACCGTTGTTTTCTGCAATTTCCACACCAACGTTATCATTAACCATCAAGCATCATCTGTATAGCAACCATATAGTCATACGTTGTACGTACAATCACCGCTAACCATCCATACCATCATGCCATCATTTGTCAGTCATCAAATCCAAATCCATACAAAGCTGCCTTCCACATCACTACCGTACACAGCTGCCAATTCTAATTCATGCATTGTCAAATCAGTAAAGACCATACAAGGGACTACCTTAACAAAAAAATCCATACGATTATAAAGTCACCGTATCGTACAATTTGAGGCAGCCATTTTTTAATTCTGCAAATAAACATGCCTTTTCGCTAAGGTCATTACCCAATTTAATTTTTTCTCCAAGGGAAGACATATTTATAACTATAGATTTATTTTCATAGTAGTAAGTACATCAGATAAAATTGGGCACCACAAAGGCAGCCACCACCAAAATGGCTAGCAATAAAAATATATAATTAGACATATTTATAACTAAAGATTTATGTACATAATACATAAACTAAAATTAAAATTGTCCCTTAAAATTAAAATTGTCCCTGCAAAGAAGAAGGCCCCCACCAAATGGCTAGCATTAAAAATCTATAATTAGAGGTTCATCATGCTGAAGATGAAGCCAATAAATAGCATCATGCAACTTAGGAACAAGATTGAGAAGTTACACAAAACATTGTGGCACAAAATTGATGACTAGGATTAATAAGAGGTATCAATGACAAGGACCCAAGTGTCAAGGATAACTAATGAGCATAGAAAAGGGATGGACCGACTAACTACAAGACGAGATGAGTTAATGGTAGAATCATTAAATTACAAAAATCCACCAGTAAGGCTAAATTTGTTGTCCACAAATCACAAAAGAATCAAGGTAGAACAAGTCAGCCCAATAAAATCAGAAACCAATTAGCTAAGATTGATAATTACACAATGCCAGAAATATCATTAGCTTCACTCTCATGCACCCAACAAGAATGAAGATAGGATGTCCCGAAAAAAATATTACTCCAAAAGCACAAATACGAAAACCTACTTCAAAAAATATTCCACCTCATCTAAGGAAGGTTAACAAGACCCAAGAACCAAGAAAAGAGAAAATTAAACCAACAGTCCTACCTTCAACCATGACAAGGAATCATAAAAGACCAAAGACCCTAAAGCTCAAAGGAATCATAAAACATAGAAATGTAACAATTCTTGTAGATTACAGAAGTACTCATATTTGTATAGACATCAATCTCATTAAGCAAATAAACTGTTTTGTGTACCCCTTCAAGGACCACAGAATTACAATCGTTGATGGAAAATAGGACAAAGGAGTAGACAGATGTTGTAAAAAATCTATGTTTCGACACTACCATTCAATGAGACGGATATGGTACTAGGTGCTGAATGGCTGATTCAGTCTGACATTTATTCCACCAACTTCAAAGAACAATTCATGGAATTTAACTAGCAAGGACGAAATGATAGATTACATGGTGATGAGAGTTCCAATCTCAAGAAAAGTTGCTTACAATTAATGAAGAAACTGCAAAAAACATAGACTAACATACAACACTGAAAACAAGGGTAGACTCTTACAAAGGAGCATCAAGGATTTCACGTTCAACAAACAGGTCAAAAGACTTCAAAATATGATGCAAACCCCTACAACCAAACAAAGACAAAGATGGTGCCGCCAAGAAAACATGCTCAGCTATAGAGAATCCTAGTTACGAAACTTTGATGACAACGCATACTTTAAGGGGTTAACAATGTAACAAACATAAAATTACTAATAATTAATAATAATCGTAATAGTTTAATGAATCATCAAGGGTCACACACCGCATTCCCTCATGACCAGTTAATGTATATTTATATGCCATCATAAGGCTCATTGTAACCATCAATCATTCATTACTCAATATTTTATCATATACTTGCAGAAATATTCTATCAATTCCATGAAAAATAGGAATTGTTTATTCCATAATACCAATGTAATGAACCAAAGTGGTTAATATAAGGAATATCCTAAATACACAGGACAAGAATGAGAAACCCATATAGGATAAATATAATATATCGAATATATATAAAATGAGATGATTACACAGCACAAGCCCTTGTGTATAAGTATCCATTGAATAGCCATATATTTGAGTAGACATGGATTTTACATGCGATCTTCAGTAATTTAATATTAATATTATTATTATAAATGTATTTATGGTTTTTGCACACAGGAAGGTGACTCTGAAGACAAGCCTGCCTATCAGACTTCTCACTCATCCTTGGCCACCAACTTCAGCAAGCCTTGACAACCACTCGCTATTTTGCTCAACAGCAAGATTTTGAGAGCCTCTTGGTTTCCAGCATTTCTATTATACCAGCACCTTATCTTCTACTCTCTCTTTTAGATTTTCTTTTTTAACTAGACCTTAGCAGCTAGTCCCTAGACCGGTCTTAGATTTATTAAATTTCTGCTTTCAGCATTGTTTTAGGAGATATTGTAGCAATCCCACTTAAATGTACCATCTGAGTTCCTTTGACCTACGTTTGTGTTCTTTTGTTGGACATAATAAATTTATCTTATCTTATTATCTATATAAGAGATTCATCAATAGATTTGAACTTTTACAATTTAGAAGTATTACCTTTAACCATTTAAGACGGAAATTCCGGCCGTAATGTGAAGTCCCATTTGCATATTTCCATCCTGCTCCACCAACTACTCCGCCAATTTTGGATGTCATTCTTGCACATCCCTGTGTGGTGATGAACATGTCAATGTAACACACATGGCAACAAAATATCTTTTGAAAAGTATAAACTAGCTATAATTAGAGGGCATTCCATTTTGTCCATGCTTAACAAGTTGCTACTTATATGGATTTTGCATCCTACTCTAGAGCTTATAGTGCACTATGAAGATACAAAATATTGTAGTAACACTGCAACTTCAACTTGGTCCCGTTAATTAAATAAAGCAGCATATATTCTAACAACCATATCTACATGAGTTGCCATGAAAGATTTCTAAGAAAAGATAGCATGGATAGACCTGAAAGTGGCGTGTTCCATTCACAGAGAACACGAGAATAACATTATCACACGAGTCAAAAGCTTCATTCAGTTTCCCCTCGTTATTTCTATGAGTTGCCCATATTCCTCTTTGCACAGAGAGTTCCAAGTTCTCTAGATTGCTACTCTTCACAATAAAATATCTGCGATTCTCCACAGGTTAAAATTTTATTAAGTACTCAATAATGTTAAGAGATATCTAACACTGACGTGAACAAAAAATAATAATCCAAAAATGTTCAAAGTATATAGCACGTCCTAGTTTATCACTGACTACTATGAATCAAATAGTGTCATAATAATTTCATTTCTTAGGCTCAAAAGCTTTCTTGATATCATCACACCTTAAATCTTAACAGATACAATTTTATGCAGCTAATCAAAAATTAAAAATAACAATTGTATGCATGTACATCTATAGTAAAAATACATTATCTGTTTTCATTCATCGCTGATAGAGAAAAATGTTCCAAATATCAAGACTGTTTTCTCACTACATGAAAAACACAAATAATAGTCTTCTTCTTCTAATGCCTTCTTTGAATATCTCTAATATAAAAAAAGGCACCATATGCAAGGACGAGAGAAAAAATGTAAGGGAACAGTTAAACAAAACAGTTTAGAAGAACCTAGTGCTCAGAGGGAAGCCTATGGTTAATTATAGGTGAATTCATAGGTTCAATACAAACTGATTTCGCATCAATATTCCATTGTTTTCAAATATTTAGTTGATCCTAAATCACCCTTGTAATAGTCAATATTTAATTAGAATTGTTGGGTGGTTTTCCTGACTAACAACATGTCATTATGTTCATTTCAATCTCTAATTGTATTTCATGGAACAGCAATTCTATTGTTGTATGTAAGTTTTAACACTAAGAAGTACAAGAAAATTGGTTCCAAAGGCCTACCAGGAAATGAACGTGAGATGGCTATTGCACAAATCAATTGTGTTTAATTTTCTTCCATGAGTTCCAAAAATTCTTCAACATCATAGGTTCTAAAGCTACCTTCACTGTGACTATCAAACTTTTATGGCTCATCAGAAATGCTCAATGGAACCCGAACCAAGCAAACAATGTTACAACTCTGCACCCACTTCACCATCCACCTATGTAGCCTCCCCTAGATCAACATCCCATCATGACACCAATCCCTTCAAATACTAAAGCGTTTTGCAATATTGAAAAAAAGAACTATATAACTAGCTTCTTTGCTCGCTTAAAGGGAATTCCATTCCTCTTAATTAAGCAGATGAATTTATGGATGGACCAACTCCTCTTACCAGCAAATGAACTAGACATCTAAGATAGTAGATGAATAGAAAGCTTCCAGATCATTAGAGCTCCATTCACTTCCACTGTCCACCATCCAATCAAGTTCTCCTAACCTACTAATTTGTTGAAGTGGCCATTGTAGAGGAAGGGTAGCAAAGTACTTGAAACAAGGCTACACCAAAATCTATTGCAATTGAAGGAGCGAAGAACCTGATTACAACGAACTAGCCTCTCTACATACCCCAACTTGGGGATAAAGAAAATAAATGAGTAACTGAATCGTTGTGTCCTATCAACAAATTCATGCAAATGGATAACAAACCAAAATACTACATAAGCAATTTCACAAGAACAAACAATTATCAATAATGAAAGATCACAATATTCATTCAATTCTATAATCTAACTAGCAAATTCCTAGAGTTGGACTAGTAACACCTGCAATGTTGCAACCTCAATTCCTCAATAATGATGACAAAGACAACAAGCAATAGCAAGGAGCGCCACCTTGACTTTGCAAGAGTCAATTGTGTCTGTTGGGAAGAAATGAACGTCAAATATGCATCCAAGGTGGATGGCATCGACAATGATTCCTCTAAAATAAAATAAAAAGTTAGATGACCCCCACAACCATGTGTCTCCCTTTCATTATTGAAAGCACTAACCATGCAAATTCATGAGAAATTTAATTTAGTTGTTTCCCAATTAAAGGGACAAGAAAAAAGCAGAAATTTAATTTAGTTGTTTCCAAGGATTTTTGAAGGCAAGTTCATCTTCGATATAAAAATGACTGAGATGTTGAAGCCAGGACCTAGGTCTAATCAAAGGAAAAAAAAATTAAGAGCATTGTATGTTGAGCAAGTCTACCAAACATAGACATGTTGCAACAAGAATATGCAAACCAAAAAAGACAAGGGAACTGAAGTTAGTCTACCTTGCAATGGCACAATTTGAGAGAAGGGCTCAAAATACATCACTCGTATTCTTGCTAATATTTCCAATGAAAACGCTACGCAGCAAGTTAATCAAGGAAGATTGGCTCCTATTAGATATGCCAAAGGCTTGGAACCTATTACCACTTGAAGCATACAAGTCCAATTTGCATTTTCAGAGGCATTCTTTTCAGCAGCACTGCACTAGCATATATGAACATTGGAGCATGGTATGAGCTACTTGAGAGTTGGTGAAGGAGATCAATGTGTTTGCCTTCTGTCTCACATGCTGAGGGTATCCACATATTTAAAGGTATGTTTTGTTGCTAAATTCGCATATTTGGAGGAAAATTTGCACATGTAGTAGACACTCACCCTTTAACACACTTCTACATATTTGTGTGGGCATTTCTACATGCGTTGAGGCATGACTCATCATTTTTGTTGGCTCTCGGCATCATCTACAAGGCAACAATGAGTTTTATAGAGAACGCCACTCATGAAGGTTGACATGTATCGCCTAGAAACCCTCTCAAAATAGTCAAAGACTATTCAAGGAAGGGACGCCCATCATTTTAAGGCTTTGAGCCGCTATGTTGCATTGGATTTAGGGATGGGCGAAAGACAGGAACGAGGGACAAGTCCCTGGGACAATTAGAGCACACCTCCAATTTTTCAAGTGATAGCAATAATATATATATATAGCCCGATGGGTTAGCTCAAGTGGTTGAGAGCTATGAGTTGTAAGTAGAAAGTCTCGGGGTCAAATCCTCGGGTAGCTATGCATAGATATATAAGGGCCTCACTTAATGTTCCCACCGGGTTAGGCTCTGTAATCAGAGCCTCCGGGGTGAGGCCCCTTCAGGTGGCCCCACTAGGAATTTTTCTTATGGGCGTAGCAGCCCCTCTCTGGGGTTGTGAACCACATTGAATATATATATATATATATATATAGCACACCCCCAATTTTTAAAGGGACGGCAATTTTATATATATAATTTTTAAAAGTTAGATTCAACATAAACACTTGCAGTTGCTTGTAGGCACAATAATCTATGCTTTATAGTATTATGCACATCCCTTACACTTGCAAGTTCTGAAAAAGCTTAGGCAAATAAGAAAAGGGCTCCATGGCATTCCATTGTTGACACTTGAACATGAGCAACATGCAATTTAACTTTAGGAAACTTAAGTGTAACTATTTTCAATCTGCAATAAGGTCCATGAAGGGTCTATGAGAAGAATTCTTCTCTTTATAACAACTTTTCTTTCTCTATATTTACTGTTTATGATGATTAGGTTAAAAGGCATTCCCTTCTCAACAGGTTCTACAGATTTTTAAAGTTTGTGTTGAAAACCACTAGAAACACTTTGGAATAGACATGCTTGCATTTTGTAAAGAGATTAGATTCATATTTTAGATTAAGAAGGATACCTAATAACAATTTATTCAAATGTTTAGTACCCAATCTAAGTCTTTACTATCCAATTATTTTCACAGTGCTTGAGGTTGGGATGGGGGAAGAGTTGGACTTGAATAACTCCTGGACACCTATGTACAATATGTAAAAGTTAAGATGACCCGAAAAATGAGAAGAGCAAAAGTAACACCCAAAAGGATCGAACCTTTGAGTTGTTGCATTTCTTGGTTTGTTTACATGGAGGCTTTGTTGCTAGTAACGATGTTGCTAAAAAGACGATAGTTAAATCACAAGAAACCCAAATCAAAATCCATCATACGCAACCCATATTTTGAGCTATAACATTTATAGATTCAGATCCATATTCAAAATAGTACGAAAAATATGGATGGGATAAACAATCATCAATCTCAATTGCCAAAAATGAAGATACATGCTCAAAATATCCCCAAAATATGCCTCGGACATCTTTGAAATCTACTTGGAATGCATCCAAAATATGGTTGGAAGTCCCCGAAATATGTTGGGGATGTTTTTGTAAATTTCCTTAAAACCCACTCTTGAGTCCCCGTATGAAATTTTTTTGGTTGTTACTATTCAAACCCCAAATTAATTATTTATAACCACAAATGGATTGCTTCACAAATATTGCAACGGAAATAAATTCTGAAAAAAATAGAACAACAATCACATCAATAAAGACACCAATATTTTTGGGTATGAAAACCCCCGAAACAACCTTAGATGGAAAGTTGGTGCAGCAATCTAAGAAGATAGTTTTATTAGCAAGATATAGTACAATACAATCCAGAAATCGATTTTACCCAACCTTGCAAAATCATACAACAGAAACTCACAGAGAAAACATCAACAAGATCATACGGCCCTGCGTCACCCTGTATGGCCTCTGCGTCATTGTACGGATGTTGACGTCACTTGTACGGCCTCCTACGTCACCCGTACGACGACCTACGTCACATGTATGGCCTCCCTGCATCACTGTGTACGGCCTTTGTGTTTTTCCTGTGTTGCCCTGTCAACCTCCGAATAGATGTTCTTCAATCTCACCCTTTGCAAAATTCTCCTGCAAACTTCCTTTCTCACTCTCTGGCTGAAAGCTATGAGCAAGAAATCTGTAACGTTCCGTTTTTTATAAAAAGGGAATAATTGAGGACTGATAGCACTAGGAGCAAAAAGGTACATTAATTCAGTATGATTAAGTCATCAATGTAGAAAGAAGGCCATCAAAGTTCATATCCTAAAGCATGCGGAGCATGCAGGCCTTATTTATTCAATATTAAAGTCAACTTGAAATTAGAATTGCATGCATGCAAAAGTGAGCATAAACCCTAAAAGTGCATAAGGATCTATTTAAGAACGGTTATGGGACTAAAGGAGATATCTATTGTTATTGTTGATTGATTTTGTAGTTTCGAGAAGCAGCACAACGTGCAGCCGCGGCAGTTGGGGTTGGAAACGGTGTCTTCAGCTAACGAGGGCTCGGCAGTGAGTTATCTGCCCTAGTCTCTTATTGGGATAGATCATCCAGGTTTATCCATTACATCCATCATATACTACAGTATTCGAAAATCCAGCACATTCTGAAGGGTTATTAGCAGATCCACGTTTTGCAGCCGGAAGTAGCAGGGACAACACAGAAGGATTCGCTAGGACCACAAAACCCAGTCTTTCCTCCGTGTGTCAGCTTCCTCTTTCTCAGCAAGCCTATCCTACGGTATGCAGTGATTATCAGCCATCAGTTTGCTCACCTGGAGCAGCTATCAGCCAAACAGATCAGTTGGGGGCGTGAGCAACAGAACTGCTAATCAATTCACTAGGGCACTTAGAGGCAGCCAAACCTCTGCATGTGCCAGGCCATCTCTCCGGCATCAACAGACGGACAAGCTCAGAAAGTTTCAGCCCGAACAGACCTCTCCTCCTACAAAAACGTCACCTTCAGTCTGGAGGGCTTTTATGATACTACGGGGCGGTAACACCGAAGGAAAAGAGCATTATTAGACCACCCATCCGGATCCCTATGCATTCAGCTATCTCTGGAGTCATTATCAGCCAGAATATCAGTGGTAGGTGTTAATTTCTCTCTGCAAAACCCTAACCCTAATTCAGCTATATTTTAGGGCATTTTTGCATGGCGAGTTTGCATGCACAGTTATTTTGCAAATTTGTATGAGATTGAGTGTGCGAGTCAGCACTATCATAGAACATTAGAGAATATCAATATTTGGGATATTACAAAATCTCTCTCTGACAATGTGTGTGTCAAAGCAACTGTGTGTGTGTGTGTCCTCTCCACCAAATCAATCTCCTTTTAACTCAATGGCCAAGTGAAAACCCTAACTCTCACTATGGATCAATGGATGAGATCCTCCAGTGAGATCAATGGCCAAGATTAGATTAGCCATAACTTAAATTATTTTCACTTTGAACTTTATAAAAGTGCTTCCATTAAGTCAAATTAAAATTAGATCACATAATGCACGTTTCCCAAGTATAAACTTTGGATAAAGGCAATGATCAATCTGGCTTCATGTTTTATGTCTTTCGTCGACCAAGGACACATGCAAATGATAGAAGACCTTCCTTGTTGCCACTTTTTAACACTCCCTTTCAACGAGGAAAAGATTTGGTAGCAACCCCAACTTGTCTCTGAACTTCACAAAATTGTTCCTGCAAAGTGCCTTGGTGAATGTCTATGCCACCTACTCATCTGTCTGAATGTACTCCAACCGAATGGTTCCTTTCTGTACACAGTCTCTCAAGAAGTGATACCGGATATCTATGTGCTTGCTACGGTCATGGAACACTAAATTCTCAGATACCCTGATCCCACTCTGATTGTCACAGCGAACTACCGTAGCCTCCAACTCACACTCGAATAACCCTGAAAGCAACTTTTTCAGCCACATCCCTTCACAAGCAGCCAAACTGGCTGCCATGTACTCGGCCTCGGTCGAGCTCAATGTAACCGAATTTTGCTTCCTGTTGAGCCAAGAGACAAACCTTGACCCAATGTTGAAGCAACAACCTGAAGTGCTCTTCTGGTCTTCTACACATCATGCCCAGTCAGCATCTGTGAAACCTGCTAACTATATACTCCCACTACGCTCATAAACCAATCCATACTCCACTGTGCCTCTGATGTAGCGAAGCACATGCTTCGCAGTTGTCCAATGTACTCTCTGAGGGTCCACCATGCACCGACTCAAAGAGTTGACTGCAAAGTTAATGTAAGGTTGTGTGTTGACCAGATACATGAGCGACCCGATAAGCCGACGATACAATGTAGGATCAAACTCCTCTAAACTCGATGCATCAATCTTCCTCCAGTTGGTAACTAGAGGTGTGGACATGGGTCTACAATCCTCCATCCTGAATCTCCTCAAGATCTTTACTGCATAGTACATACTTCCCCTGACCAATGAAGAAGCACCCATCTCTCTGCCAAACCTCCAGACCTAGGAAGTAATGCATCAATCCAAGGTATTTCAAATCAAACACTACTGCAAGGTTGGAGTTACAATTCTTTATCAACCTTTCATCTCCTATGAGAAAGAGATCACCTACATACAAAACTAGTATGAGAGGTACCTCACCTGACAAGAAGTACAGGTTGTGGTCAACCTCACTCCGCTGGAATCCCATCTCTCATAGATAGTTGTCATTTGAGTATCGTGCCTGAGGTGCCTGCTTGAGCCCATAAAGAGCTCTCTATGACCTACATACATGCAACTCCTTATTCTCCACCTCGAACCCCTCGAGTCGCTCAATAAATACCTCCTCTATAACTCCGTTGAGGAAGGCAATCTTTACGTCCATCTGATAAACGCGCCAACCCATCTTTGTTGCTAATGAAAGAATAGTCTGAAAAGAAGAGTATATGGCGACAGGGGTGAAGGTCTCCTCATAGTCAATACCTTCCTTTTGTGAATACCCCTTTGCCACGAAGCGTGCCTTGTACTTCTCCACGCTTTCGTCTGTTGCATGCTTTACCTTATAGATCCACCTGGATCCAACCACTCGTTTTTCGTCTGGCCTCAACACAACCTTCCACACCTGGTATTTCATAATGGAGTCATACTCCTCAACCATGGCCTCTTTCCACGCATCATGTTGTCTAGCCTCCTCGAAACTAGAAGGCTCGAAGTTAATCAACTCCGTCATCAGTGCCATATAGCTAAGTCTATTTGGTGGTTTGCTCCACCTCAAAGAGCTTTGTGGAAGAGTCACTTGCCTGGAATCCTGAACTGTGGACCTAAACCACTTAGGTCGTGGCCTAGTGTCTACCTCTTGCTGCTGCTGGATATCCTCCTCCTGCCGTGGCTCATCCTCTAAGTCAATGACCAAAGGATAATGCCATCTGACTCCCTCTAACTACCAGAACATGTGTCATGTGTCGGTACTTGTACCTGTGGCTCTTCTAACTTGACCTCTGAGTCCTGTGTTGGTTGCCCCTATGCTAGTAAGTCCATAGATCTACGTAAGGCTCTATCCCCATCAAACTGAACATCCCTACTCACAATGATACTCTTGCGAGCCAGAATATATACCCTGTATGCCTTATAAGTCTCGTTATAACCAACTAGTAGACCCTTCTCAGCAGAAGGGTCCAGCTTCTCCCTAGTGTCGGCATGGATGTGACAATAGCAAACACTCCCAAATATGTGTAGATGGCTCACATCTCGCCTAGTGCCTATGAAGACTTCCTCGGGTGTCTTCCTCCCCAAGTTTGTGTGGGGACACCTGTTTTGAATGTAGATTGCAGTCCTGTAAGCCTCGGCCCATAGGAATAGTGGCAATCCATGATCAAATAGCATGGCCTTGATTGCTCCTACCAATGTCATGTTCTTCCTCTCCACCACTCCATTTTGCTGCAAGGTATGAGGGACTGTATGCTCCTTTTTTATCTCCTCCCATGAACAAAACTCCAAGAACTCCTTGGAGGTGTACTCACCCCCATTGTCTATCCTCAATACCCGAATCTTCCTCCCTATCTGGTTTTCCACAAGAATCTTTTGAATTTCCAAAACCGCTCGAAGACCTCTGACTTGACCTTCATGAAATAGATCCAGGACTTCCTGGAATAGTCATTAATGAATGTGACGCAATAACTGTAGCCACTGAAAGAATGAACACTCATGGGTCCATAAACATCCGAATGCACCAAGTCCAAGTTCCCCTTAGACTTGTGCTCACTCTATGGGAAGGCTTCCTGATGTTCTTCCCCAACGCACAACCCTTGCACTGGTTATGCTTCTCCTCCTGTCCCTGAGGAACTCCAGTAACTGCCTGTCTCAAATGCATCAGTGCTCCATGGTGTAAGTGTACCATCTGCCTATGCCACAACTCACTATGACTACTGCTACTGCTGACCAGATCCGTTGCAAACTCGAAGTGTAGTATGTACACCTTCCCGCTCCAGACCCCAATCACTCGATCCAAACTCCTATCTGACCCCTTTGGCCTGATATACACTCTCATATATCGAAACTTCACCTGAAAACCGTTGTCCTCCAGGGTGGAAACGGATATGAGGTTCTTTGTCAACCCTGAAACATATAATACGTCAACAAAACTAAGGGGTTTGCCAAACTCCCTTTAAAACGAAACAGTACCAATTCCCTGTGCCTGATACCACGCATCATCTCCCAATTCAATGTGGAGATTTACTCCACCCTCCTACAAGCTTCTGAAGAACCTTTTTTGTCCTGTCATGTGACAAGATGCTCCGCTGTCAACGTACGAGATGTTGTTGCATGTGGTGCTTGCCATGCAAACTATCAAACAAAAATCATGAAGCACCTATGCAAAACCTACCATCTGTGTATTGTTCTTCTTCATCCTGTCTGGGCACTGGGAGGCAAAGTGTCCTGGTTTGTGGCAAATAAAACATTTGACCTTGGACATGTCAATGTTCTTCTTACCACCCTTCTTCTTCTTTGCCTTGCCCTTGCCCTTGCCCTCACCTGCTAGGGCTAGAGCCTCTTCATCCACAATCTATGGGGCACTACTGGATGAACCTGAACCTTGACCCATACGGATCTATTCCTGCACATATTCATCCCACAACCTCTGCCAATCAGGGAGCTTCTCCCTAGCCACCACGCCTTTGACAAAGACGTCCCATGGCTTAGAAAAGCCAAAGAGGACTATCTGAACTAGCTCCTCATCTTCAGTCTTAGACCCCACTGCTCCAAGTTCATCCCTGATCTGTGTGAGCCTTGTGAGCTATCTTGCCAGGGTACCCATACCCATACCAGGTACTTGGGTACTCGTAGAGTACGTCTCCTGCCGTACCCCATACTAGGTCCATGTACCTGAGACTCCGTCATAAAAAAGGGGTACTTATAGGCGAAATGGTATGTCGTACCCCACGTTTGGGTACTCCAAGGGTACGGTTAACTCAATAGAATGCAATTCATTGGGGAAAATGTAATGACCCCCCACCAAATATGAACTAATGTTTTTCTAACTACGTATGGAGTTTGGTTCAAGACTTATGTCAAACACTTTGCAACACTGTTCAAATTCCACTGAATATTGTCCAAATCTAGTAGACTGATTTTACATTGATTTACAATGAATGTTTTTGTAGTTTTGTGTTCAGCACTCATGGAACATAATTTGACTACCAAATGTGCACATAAAAAATATACATATGTAATTAATATTGATAAATACACTCACATCAACGCAGGAATATATTTGGCAATTTTCAATTTTTTATTTGCCTGTAACAGCAGTACCAATAGGTGTTTAAAATAAGATTTCAAGTGTACTTTCATGTCTGAGTTTGATTCTCTGTTACAGCTGCCTGGTACAATGATTTATCAAATTTTATGTAACTTCCAATCTTCTAATTGATATCTACCGAGTATGATTTATCAAATTTTATGTTTCAAATTTTCAATCTGAATGTTCATTGTTCAAATAATCGAATGTTCATTCAAATAATCATATTGACTTTATAATTATGAATCATGACTCATAATCTATGAAGGAATCTATATGCATGTATGATGTGACTAGGACATATATATATAGAGTACCCTCGACGTACCCAAGTACCCTTTTTCAAAAAGTGGCGTCCTCGTACCCAAGTTTCCTGGCAAACTTTCTTTCTCACTCTCTGGCTGAAAGCTATGAGAAAGAAATCTCTCTCTAACAATGTGTGTGTCAAAGCAACTTTGGGAGTGTCCTCTCCACCAAATCAATTTCCTTTTAACTCAATGGCCAAGCGAAAACCCTAACTCTCACTATGGATCAATGGATGAGATCCTCCGGTGAGATCAATGGCCAAGATTAGATTAGCCATCACTTAAATTATTTTCACTTTGAACTTTATAAAAGTGTCTCCATTAAGTCAAATTAAAATTAGATCACATAATGCACTTTTCCTAAGTATAAACTTTGGATAAAGGCAATGAACAATCTGGCTTCTTATTTTATGTCTTTCGTCAAGCAAGGACACATGCAAATGATAGAAGGCCTTCCTTGTTGCCACTTTTTAACATTTTGGGTGCGACCAACAATTCCCTAAGTCCCCAATGAATTTCCCAACAAATTGGGGATGTTTCCTAGGGGTCCCTAAGACCCTAGAATGCAGGAACAACATGTATGGGCATTTTTTGGGGGGACAGGTCCCCGTGCAACATAGTTTTGAGGGGTATATGCAGGTTTTCCTAGCATAATCAAGCGTCACGTGTACAAAAGAAGAGGAACACCCCAATCAAGAAGATGACAATTGGCATTCATATCACATAACATAAATGATAGAGAAGAAGGACATTTGTGAGGAGCGTTCCATTTAGAAACATACAGAACACCTCATTTATGTCCTCTTCTCAAAGAAAAACATATGTCTTTCGACAGAAAGCCAAATTGTCACTAGACCAATGCTTATGCATGCAAAGTGGCTGCGGCATTTCTAAATTGTGGTGATAATTGGGATTTCGATAAATATTGAGGGAGTCATTGTGATTTCAATTTTGTTGCTTCCAAACTCTAGTTGCATTTGACCATTTTTAATGTAGCACTTCACCTTTTCTTGAGTTCAATTGCTATTTGTAAATTTTCTTTTAAAGCGCAGCTAGGGCTAAAACGGTATATTTAAATTTAACTGAAATAACCACACATGAACTTCTTTACAGTATGCGGCGGAATATAAAACTGAGAAATAAATCACAACATCACATCACAATATTGACACTATTATTTTGGGTATGGGTATGGAAACCCCCGAATAAAACCCAAGATGGGAAAACTAGTGTAGCAGTCAGATATAGATTTTATTATGAGAAAATATGGAGCGTTTACAATCACTGCAAATTCACCCAAACCTAGCGAATGCAATATCCGGTAGAATCACTGGGCAAATCCCAGCTAAACCTCAACACCCTCCTGTGTGAGTGTGCGGCCCAATAGTACGAAGCTCAATGAACCTGTTGCTCCCTCCTTTGTCTTCCTAGCTAAATCCTATGTCTGACTTTCTCGCCCTGTTTGTATCCTGTCTCTGTTGGAATACAAGTGTGTGTGTCCTCTCCACCAATTGATCTCTCTTTTATAACTTTAGGTAAAGTGAAAACCCTAATTTCACTTTCACTTAAAGTCAATAAACAATTAGATCACTTTAGTTATTTTCCAAAGTAAACTTTGGAAAAATTATTAAATATAATTGGCTTCCTAATATAAGTCTTCTGCATGCAAGAACACATGCATGCAGGAAGACCTTCCTTGTTGCTGCTAGTTTAACACTATTTTGGGAAGAGGAAGCTACTAGAAGGTATTTCTTGAAAAGCGACCAATCTAATGTGACATGTGGCACATAAACCCTCCAGACAAGGCCAAACACCCTTCTTGAGGACCACGTAGCTTGAAAGAGACTTCTAGACACCTTTTAGTATTATTATTTCTAGAAAGGTTCAGAGATCTAGAAATTACTCAATAATATTTTATTGTAAAATGTTTGAGAAGCTCTATAAAAGGAGGAGAGTTCTCGTTTACAAAGGCATGATTGGATGAATGGGATTTCCCATCTAAGCTTGGATGAAGATCTCTTGGGAGGAAGAAGTTAAGGGTCAAGCTCAATGTAAGGTTTCTCCAATTTTCCTTTCTCTTGCGTGGATGACTAGGGTTTTGCAAGGATTGCCTTTGTGTTTTGTTGCTGAAATAATCTTTGTAGAAGGGCAATATTGCTCCAATAAGAGGACTTTAGGGATGTGGGAAAATCCTCCTAACTCTTGATGTAACCTTGAATAATTGAAGAATTTTGTTGTTGAAATTCTCTAGTTATAGTTGTTCATTCAATGTTTGAATATGATGTAACTAAGAAAAAGATTAATTGTGGTAGGTTATGGCTCCCTGATCTCATGGTGAAATTAGATTTGAAGATATAACATGTTGTTAAATGATCGTTCAAATAGAAGGTTGTCATATACAATCTAATTCATCCCACGTTTCATATGTGGTGATTTCTCTGTTGTTCATGGTTGCATATGATTGCTTGCCAGCGATCTCATGGTTGTGATGGTGCATCCTACGTAAGGGCTCTCACTTATTCCTCCAAAGTCTTAAAATCTATTTTGGGACTTGTTACCTCAAAAAATAGCACTCTTCCACGATTAAAGGTAAGTGGACCAAGTAGAATGTGTGGGCACAATACCATGATCGACAACTCTTCAACGAGGTACACCCAATTAATGTTATCGGAACCGGACAGGTCATCGAACCAATGAAGCCCAAAATGTGAACCGGACCGGGAACCGAACCGAAACCAGCAAAAAACCGGATAAAAAACCGACTGACTAAAATACATAAAATATTCATATTTTGTAAAAAAGCATATATATTCGTGTGCATACATATGAATCCAAACCATTAATACACAAATATGCAAAGATTCTCATATATATAGCAAATATGGGTGCAAATATCCAAAATAGCACCTAGTGTAATTAGATAATTAATTACACTGAAGTACAATGGCTAAATAGCCTCATGTAATTCGAATCCATGTGAGGAAATTCGAATTGGTTTGACTATACTTGACTGAATGGTCAACTGACCTTGTCTAAATCATTATCGAAGTTCAAAATCCAAACTCAAGTGTCTAATTCAGTGTTAACTAGTCTAACTGATTGAGGTAGGTGAGTAAATGCGCCTCACCTGCATACAGCCATGCAATCCTAGCGCTAACTGAGTAGAATTGAATGTAAGGGACTAGAACTGATTGTAACTGACTCCTAACTTAGCTTGACTAGTCACCAACTGAACTCAACTAATGGAGGTTGGTATCGGCACTCCCAGTGGCTCCTAATTTGTAGGGATTGATCTAGGAGGCTCCTAGACTGATGCATGCAAGTGCAATCAATGGCAGTTGGCCTCAATTAGTGTTCCCCACACTTTGGTAACTGGTACATGTGCCCCAATTAGGTCAAGTGGACCCAATGGTGCTAGTGACTAAAAATAGACTTAAAGGACTCCTGATTTAGACATAATTGACCAAATTGGGCAAGGGAGGATTATAATCCTAACAGATCCTGGGGGGAAGTAGGATCGAGAAATACTCCTAACATCCGAGGATGAAGACAAGAAGCTCCAAATAAATCTCTGAATGCTCTGCTAGGGCTGGGACAAAATCCGATAGGAGGGAGGTGCCCTGCCTCGAACCTATTGAGAACTAGATACTTTGATTCCTTGGGAATGTATGGCCTCATGTGCAGCACGGCTTCTTCGAGCCTTGCTCAACGAAATCGATCAACCTCCTAAATGGGGAGGATGAGGAAAGACCTCGGGCCTCACTACCCTACTACCTTGAGTAGGCGAACTTGTTGGTGCTGAGTGAATGTAAAAATGAGGCGCCTAGCCTCTTTATTTATACACTTCATAACACTGACTTCTACCCGAACTCTGTCGACTTGTCTAATTGACTAGGGCGACTTGCCTTAGAGAAAAATAAAAATAGTAAAAATATTTGTATTTAAATTCTAAACTTCCCCAAGGTTTACATTGATTCTTTCAAGGGTTTACATGAATGATTACATCAATATGAACTCTCGTAGGAGGTACAAAACAAAATAAGAAAATTACAATAAGAAAAACTTCCGAAGTTGCACAAAATCCAACATTTGGCTCCTGTAGGTGACACAACTAACAAATCCTATCAGATCGTGGTTGATGATGGTCAGTCTCCACCCGGAGTTGATGTGATCCAACCCGAAGCTGCCCCAAGGGAATCCTGAGTGCATGCATCCAATGTCTGCGTGGGTATGGAGGGCATAGGATAATGTCATCCTGCAACTCCAAGAAGTGCTCAAGGTAGAAGGACATATTCGATCCCAAGCTCATCGAAGGTGAGGTCCAAGTGACCTGAATGTACAACCTGTAGATATATTCTCTAATAGATTGGTTCAATCCCTGTTTGGGTGGCAAAGTATGACTCGGTGCATCAAGGGAGAATCTAAAAGGGGGGAGGCGCTCAGGGGAGATGGTCACTGACTAGAGAAGTTGAGATGCCTCTGAGTACCAACCACAGGCACAACCCATGGGGTGAGCCTGTTGAATTTTAGCATTAGCTTGAATACTTAAAAAATTTGCAGACTAACTTTAAACAAATGACAAGTGCAGTTAAATAACATTCATCACATCAACACAATGGACACAAGAGTTTTTCACTGTTGAAACCTTAAAGGACAAAAACCCCAAAAAGCATTAGTAACTCTCTCGTAAATGAGATGACTGAAATTCTTCAAAAAGTTCCACAAACCCCAATAGGGTTAACCACCATAACAAAAGATCACATTTCCAAATTAAATAAGAAATGCCCAATTAGGGCTTTTTCAGAAATTAGGGATTGAAGTCCTTTTTCTCTCTCCTGCCCAATAAAAATTACAGGCTGCCCGAAAAGCCTATCAGTTGCCCGCATCTGTACCTATAAGTCTTCCCATTGCCCGTTTTTCCTGTTTCTGCCCGGTTGTCTATTTTTTTGCCTGTTGGCCTGCTTTTCCTTCCCTATTCAGCTGTTGTGCAACCGTGTTGTCGCCCAAAGAGCAGATAGTCTTGACCGGAGCCCTTAAGGCCTGCACGTGAGCTGCTCGAAGGGTCTGTACAAACCCGACAGCGCTCACGGGCTTCGGGCTGGTACCCGAGACCCTCACGGGTCTACCTGAGGCTGCCCGAGGGTTCGGGGCAGCAGTAACACCCACCCGAGTATGCCCTATGGGTTGCCTGTGGGTCTGCAACAAGCCCTAGCCCTTACGGGCTGCTGCTACTATCTGCCCGAGGGCAGAGAAGGGAGGGTCGAGCCCTTAGAATGCTGCAGGAGAGAAAGTGTGAGCAGCCCGTGAAGCTGCCCGAGGAGATCTGCCAACTGCCCAGTGAAGAAGAGCTGCACGAATGGAGTTTGCTACTGAAGATGAGGGTTTGTTAAAACCCTTAAGATAGAAAAAGATAAAAAACCTAGCTTAGGGTTTGCCTTAAACGAATGATGATGATGATGATGATGATGATGCCCTAGCTAGACTCATCCATGCTAGGGCACAGTCACAAAATCTTCTTCTTCAAACTTGAGTAGTTGCACCTGTAAGAGCAAGTGTGTGTGTAATAATGAATTGGCTTGATCTTCTTTTATATCCTTGAATCACCTGTAAGTGGACCAAAATTAGAAAGAACAAAATAATATTATTTTATTCTTTTCTAATTTTCACTTTTAGTTTTAGCCTTTCTGTGGTCTAAAGTCATTTATGTATTTTTTACTTATACCAAAGTCCTTATGTATTTTTTACTTTTGCTTTTAGCCCTCTTCAAGTGCCCCTATGGTCATCACCATGGTCTTTTATTTCCATTCAAAGTACATCATCATAAACCAAGAGAGTTACTAATGCTTTTATCTCACACTCTGTGTGACACCAAGATCAGGTACTAGGGTATCTTAACCAAGGGTAGCTAAGCCTTGGAGAAGAACGCAAAGCCCATTAAGCAAGGGTCAAAGTGTCACACATGCCTAGACCAGACTAGGTGCCTCAGCCATGGGCTGCATAATTTGACCCTAGGTCAAATACTTGGTAACAGACCAAGAGCCTCCATTCTCCAAGAGAATGGCTACTCAGAACTAAGTTGAGTCTACCGGTACCAGACTTGTCCACATCTTGGTCCCGACCCAGATGTCTACCATTCAATAGAATGGTCACTCAACACAGGGTTGAGTCCCCCCAAGGCAGAGCTAGGTCCATATCAGAGTCAAGGACTAGATATCATCATTCAACAGAATGATCACTCAACACTAGGTTGAGTCCACACCGTGGTCCCAGACAAGGTGTCCCCATTCTCCTAAGAGAATAGCTATCGATGTTGCTCAGAAAAATCAGCGGAGCCTCGGCGATGGCCTCCGAGGAACAAAGTGCAAGATAGGGGTACCTATCACTCCCATTGGTTGTATCTCTGAAGGATTTTGTCCATTGGTTGTATCTCCTAGAGATCTTACCACAAAAGAAGAGCAAAGAAGAAGAGTGTAACCCTCTCAAAAATTCTTTCCCTTAGACAAGACTTGCAAGATTTAGTAGAACCAAAAACTCACCACATTGAAGCTTCAAGATGCCAAGAAGGGAGGTGTGCACCACTTAGCCAAAATAGACAAGAAGAAATCAAGATAAGACTTTATTTGATCCCATGATCTTGAGTTACAAATGAATGAGTGTTTCATTTATATGAGACAAGACATGCATTTTCAAAAAGATACCTTTCAACTCCTCTAGGACAACTTACCTAAAATAACTCTAAATGATTTTTCAATGAATTTTTTGGGTTTGTCACCCACAAGTCATGGACCAAACCTTATAAAACAAAAAATAACAATAAAAATGATGAATTGCTACAACTTGATGAAACGTTGATCTTGGGAGGAGGGTGTCATGCCCCAACTAACCCCAACGAGGTGCTTCTTCCCTCAATGCCCTCCTCCTTTAGATAGTACGGCCTCTTCAAGAGGATGACGTCATCATCAATTTGGCATGCTCAAGCCAAGAGGAGAGTAAATACATGAGAAAAATACTAAATAGATCCAAGTGGGCATAGATGAGGTGTGTTAAGATGGGTATGACAACCCTTACATGTGCAATCACCTATACAAAGCATAAAAGGAAGTGTGGTTGGGAGCCCCTAAGCCATGTGTCTCAATGGAATCATTCCAAGAAGCACCAGACACCAACCCAAGGCATAAATGCCCAACATGATCGAGGATTTCCATCACATCAAGGGGCAGTTAACAGAGCCACTAAGCCAATACTCCTTAAAATGAAAAACAAGAGGACCTGCCATGACTAGACCACGGGTCCTAAGCCCACTAAACAACACTTTTACAAGTGCCATCTTGGCCTTTACATTGAAAAAAAGACCCCTCCTCTCTGGCACACTACAGGGTATCTATGTTGGAAATTGTGCAACTTCAGAAGTTATTCTTATTGTACTTGTATTGTATTTGCTTATACCTCCTACGGGAGATTATATCGATGTAATTACTCATGTAAACCTTGGAGAAAGAATACACAAGAAATGAATAGAAATAAAATTATTTTTGTATTTCCCCAAGGTAGGCCAGCCCCAATCATACTGACAAGTCGACCGAGTAAAAATTTCACTTGGAAAATTAGTATAAATAGGAGGCGCTACTCCTCATTCATACACTCATTCACAGCAAGTTTGCTCCACCATAAGGAGCTTCCCTACTGCAATCAGAAGGTGTATTTTATGGGGTTGTATCTGAGAGAGACTTCTCTCTCTCTCTCTCTCTCTCTCTCTGCTCTCAGAAGTTATCATCTCTATACGAAGGTTTGTGGGATTTTCCTGATTGGGTTTCACAGGATAAATTCTTGTGTTCTTTGCTAAGTTACCAAGATACGGATCCGGATTCGAATCTGGATACGGATTCGCCAGATTTTTTAAAACCTAGGATCCAGATATGGCAAGGAAACGACAAGTACAAAAATATATAAAAATATTTTTATAATAAATAAAAAAATAGAGTGAAGAAACAAAACTATTCAGGAAAGTGAAACACAACAGTAGAACTATAAATTATTGTCAAAAAAAGAGTTCATATACCATAATTGATAATTTGACCAGTTGTAACCATGATTGAAATTTGATATTGATAATTTTAAATACCATTTCGACATGAACTTGAAGCAGGGCAAAACAGTGTTTTAGTGAGCCACAATCCACATGTCCCTATCAGCAGGGAATAAAGTGGTTTTGTTGAAGGCTATGGCAAGACTACATAACAGTGATGAAGTGGGCAACAACATAGCACATAAAGATAGATCATCCCTTGACAGCAAACCTTAACCATAAAGATAAATCAAATAAAAACATTGAGAGCAGACCTTGATAATAATATATTACATTCAAGAGCAGATCTTCACATAAGGATAGATCAGACCTTGAGAAGGAATGAGGTTTATGCTTTTAACCATTAGGTGTTTAGGTTTTTTCAAGTTTTTCATTAAAAATCAATTTTTTTGGGGAAAAGGGGGTCATTTGGTCATAGAAGCACTAGAAGTTTCAGGATCCGTCTGAAAATTTCAGGAATTGTTTGATTTTTCACAAGATCCATCTCATGGGACCAAGATACGTTTCCTTCTACAGGGGATACGTTTTCATGATGGATCCTACAAGGATCCAATTCAAATACATATTGGATCCGCAGATATATGTATCCTACACAATGGGGTGGTAGATCAGATAACATAGGTCCTTTGTTTCCGTGCTTTGTCTTTCTTCTAGAGATCCTATTGTTTATTTGCAATTAAGTTAGATTGCTATAATCTTGTAAAAACTAACATGGTATCAGAGTTGTTCTAGAAGAGGCAATTGCCAAAAGCTAGGGTTTGACCTTTCAACTTTCAAGGCCTTCCCTCGTCTCTTTAGCTGAAAAAGAGTTGTGGAAACTTCACTCTAGGGGAGGCGCATCTTTAGGTAAAGGAAAAATCAAATTCCGAGAAATTTCATTTTTGACCTAATTCCACTGCTGCAGAAATTAGGTTTCAAGTTTTGCATTGATCAGGCCACTGTTTTGGCTCAACCTCACCTTCCCTCAACTCGCCTTGATCTTGTAAAAATCTTGTGAAAACTAACAATCTAGAGAGTAACAGGATTAATTGTAGCACACCAATGCATTTCTTAATTATGTATTCTCCATCATACTCAAGCCTTCTTGCTCTCTGATCATGACTCCATCACCCAATGGGCAGACACTAGTTTTGATAGTCTACCATCACTTTATTACCTAAATCTAAAGTATCTTCATTCTATAAATCTGATTTTTATATCAAGTTTTGCAAGGACGGATTTGTAGTCTTATTAAGGAGTCCCCCCTTTTGTTAGAGGAGAAACAGCATAAAGTGAGGAGGACAACAACCAAGGCAACAGTGGGTGGTGTCCTTAAGTTGCTCTAGGGTAACACAACCTACACAATTTTTGTAGATCTTGGATGTAACACAACCTACACAATTTTTGTAGATCTTGGAGGTAACACAACCTACATGGCAGGAAAAACCCCCACCTCATTTTAGCAAGGGAGGGGAAAGAACATTTCCAAAACCAAAAGCATCCCTTCTTCGTAGGGATTCTAGGGGTAACATTTCCAAAACATGAAACATGTCAAAAATTGGAGGAAAATTTTAAAAACATGTTTCCTAACATTTTCAACTTTTCCCAAGAATTGACCAAGGTTTTGGACATTTCTGGCCAGAAGTCAAGATAAGAATAGGAAGCATGGAACAATTGATCACACATAAAACATGATTTTTTGCAATGAGTTTGTTCCTAACATTTTCAACGTTTCCCAAGAATTGACCAAGGATTTGGAAATTTCTGGCAAGTAGTCAAGATAAGAATAGGAAGCATAGTACAATTGATCAGACATAAAACATGATTTTTGGCAATGTGTTAAAACTCTTGATGAAGGACTCAGCTCTATAGTCCAAAACATATGTTGAGTTCAAAATCTTGAACACATTATTCCATAAATCTTTGCACAAGGAAAAAACAGTCTATACAGGAATAGAAAAATGTGTCCAAAATACCAAAAAAACGAAGACACAAAATGTTAGTATAAACCTTTTATATCCCTCCCCCTTCCCACTATTTATTCCACCAAAGACAGCAGCAATACCGTAAGTTATTAATCTACTCCTTCAACATTACGAATCATAATTTATTGCTTACATTTGTCACTAATTTGTCTTCCAAAAGGAAATAATGATACTCAATATAGCATATATATAATTTACTCTCTCAAATATTAAAAAAAATATCCCTTTCCGACGAGGACGATGTGTCTATCTCATGAAATATAGGACCTAGGAAAACAGGGAATCCACAAGCTCATGAATAGAAGAAAACATCATAGTTTGGAAAGAAATAGGATGGATGTTAAATTCAAGCCAAGATAATGCATATCCATATCTTATGAAGAATGGCATTGCATTGGCCTAAAGGATTTAGTGGAGCAGTAGACCTTTATACTTGCTCTGTTCGATGCCTAAGGTTTAGGAGTTGTGTTCAGAATCCAGTGTTGGATTTCTAGGAAGAAATTCAACAACTTAGATAGGAAGTTTATAGCATACCAAAGCTATATGAAGACTGGGAACAAGAACCTTTACTGAACTCCCAATTTATGGAATCAGTTTTAATTACCTTAATTCTAACATTTACATGTTTGCAATCAATGCAACAGAAGAACTATCGAGCTTTGTAACTGAAATAAGGCATATACGTCTCTTGTATTAGAAAATAGTTTAGTGTTTATTATATGATAAAGGTCACAAATCATGATATTGCAGAGTTCAAACAGAAGAATACTCTTGTCAACAAACCTGGAATGGCCTGGTGGTAGAGGTGAAGCAACAGACACTCTGTTTGGCTGACCTGTCAATCCATTTCCAACAGGGTTCTGCAACAATGACTGCTCTTGGTTATTGCTAGCATATTCTTGAGGATGATGCTGTGTCTGTCGCTGCTGCTGACTTGAAGAATCCTCCCCCAAAGAAGAAGTGCCATGTGGTCTCTGAGAAACACCAGTCACAGATGGCTTCCGCTGTGGCCCTTCCTCTTTATTATGAGTGTGATGCCTTTGCTGGGAAAATCTGTTTGACGATGTTCCATTCACAGAAGGATTCATTTGTTGAATCTTTTCATAAATTTCTTCTATAGGGGGAGGTGGGCCAGAAAGCTTTAAATGCCTATAGCGACAGTCAGGTCCATTTGGACAGAAACCAAGTTTATACCTGTTATAAAAATATCAGATGCAGCAAACAGTAAGTATCCACATTGCTCCAATAAAAACGCTACTCAACAAGTTACCAACCCCTCACTAAAGAGAAGTCTACCAAACTCTGTAAAAACGAAAGAGATTCCAAAAATTGCTACGACAGTAACAGATGCTTTTTTCTATTTAAATTCATGGATGCACATTTAAATGCAGTTTAGTTACAGATTCTCTCAAATATCAGAACAAGAGATTTAGAGAAACAATCAGAAAACTGGATGGAAGTTAGCAGCTTTCATAATTAGGGACTCTGTAACTATGATCCATTCACAAGTTCCTGCAGTTGCCCATAGG
Source organism: Pseudotsuga menziesii (assembly GCA_001517045.1). NCBI lineage: Eukaryota > Viridiplantae > Streptophyta > Pinopsida > Pinales > Pinaceae > Pseudotsuga > Pseudotsuga menziesii. Next base: position 398,414 of record LPNX010229739.1, read on the forward strand.
ATCATGGTTTTAATTTTAAGGATTAGCCCTCTGTTGATTGTTAAAACGATAAACTAGTATAGTTGCAAAGTCCTGCTACATTTTTGTTATTTTTGGCTGCTCGGCTTATCATATCCACAACCTTATCTTTGCCTTGAAGCCCTAGCCTTGACTTGTCTCACAACTGCTTAGAAATAAGATCAGGTTCATGCAAACCATAGCTGATAAAATCGGCGAAAAATTGCCGATGTCCCAAAAATTCGCAACTTTTTCAGGATGCCAATGTTTTTGTCCGAAAAATCGCGAGATTTACGAAAATGGGCGATATTTTTGAAAAAATCACGACATGATAGAAAAAATCGCCAGGGTCCTAGGATTTAAGGGAAAGTTTGAAAATTTCTAGGTATTTTTCATAGATTTAAAAACACGGATTTCTAAAATAAATGACTAGTTTTATACAAATGATGTTGATGTCAGTGATATTAAATGATAATGTTAAAAGTGACATTCTCCTTATCTTTTATTTTCCATCATTTTACTTAAATTTTTAACATTATCATTTATTGTTTCAGGATGTTTGAAAGTGGTTACAACCTAATTGGACTTCGTATGCAAAAAGTAGAATTTAAATCCCATTCAAAATTCAACAGACTTAATAGTTAAGATATCAGGATTGCTTCATTTCCACGGGATTCTATCATGTATGAGGGTAAGGGATTGAATTTAATCAAGCACTTCAAAATCTCTATGTACCTTGATGTTGGTGGTGTTGATGCTTGATTGTTGAGGTTGATTGAACTCCTTTGTCATGACCGTAATAAAAAAGTACCCTTCAGTGAAGCAAAATCACTTATTAAGCATGGGAAGCTTTTCTACCTTAAAATGCTTGGATTAGGAAGCTTCATAAAAAATGTAATCCTTTTATGTGCCAATGTGTTTATCTAATGTTGTTGTTGCTTTATATGTTTAAAATTCTAAAAAAATAAATATATTTTCTATTTTTTAATGTTTGCAGCTGTTTGCCAATTTTTGCCGATTATTTTTCCAATGTTGCCGAGAAGTTGTATTTAAAACCCTTGCCGATTTTTTCAACTATGATGCAAACCATCATTGCACCAAGAGGAGTGAGGTGCTCTACAACCCAGTATGAGGAAGATGTTGTCATGTAACGCAGCGTTATGTTATCCAAAATAAAAAGTAATTAAAGAAATTCATGACGGTTCATAAAATAAAAACTTAAAAACAAATGAAAAGTAATTAAAAAAATCCATGTCGGCTCATACAATAAAAAATTAAAACTAATAAAGATCCATCTTAAACATGGATCTATCAAGCACCAAGAGTGATCAAATTTCTGGAGGTGTAATTTTTTTGGATGTGTAAAAAATTTACACCTCAAGAAATTGGATCCCTCTCGGTGCTTGATAGATCCGAGTTTAAGATAGATCTATGCTGGTTTTAACTCTGTAAGTCCTGCATAGGTTAAATATTGTCTCTTGAAGGTGCATCTCTGTGGCTAATGATTAGAAATCTGAAGATACACCCTTGTTAAACTCGGAACTTTGTGCATATACTTTCTATTATCCAGGACTGTAAGTGTAAAAAAGTAAACAAATCATGTCTTAGCTCATGCAATGACATGATGAATAATGTTCTGAAATGGTATTTCTGTCTAGATATATTATAGAAATAATGGTTCAATATACAGCCCAGCTGCAAAGTCAGAAGTACACTCTCTTCCTTCACATCAATCTATCCTTTGTTCACTACAGACGGACAGCACAGCGATACTGCACTTGTTTGATATGAATTCTGCATTGCATACAAATTGCATGTGATATGGATAATTCAGAGTATTTCCGTCAATGGTAGGCATATATTTTATTTAGTGATAAACAGATGGAATGCAAATGCAAGTCAGATTCAGGAAAGCCACAGGAAAAAGTGCTTCCCCTCTCCCAGATACTTTAAGAGTTTGAAAGGAGTAGTGATTGGTTCCAAAGAAGATGTGATAACAGAGTTAGTCATTCCTTATTATGATGGATGGTTTTCATGGGAAAGGTCTCTACCTCCTTGGTTCTAAGAAATACATTATCTTTGAGTTGCTGAAACAGTAATTTATTTTTGGACAGTATGTCTATGGACAGTGGTTGCTGGGAAGTATTTATGAACAGACAGACTTAATTAAGTCTGGATTGTTCCGAGTTAATGGTATATAAAAGTAACTTATCATTGGATGTTATGATGATGCATGTGTTTGATGGATGTTGAAATAATGATTGTTTATGTGAAATAAAACACATGATAGTTATTATTTGAAAGAAAGGAACGAAAAAAGAATTCAAGTCATGAAAACCAATCTCATGCGTGATGACTCTTGAGCAGAAATGAAACATAAAATGACTAAAACTTCTAGGTGGCAGTCCCTCTAACCAAATAGCCAGTACCCCCTACTCAAGCTTTGAAACAAATATGTTATGTACTTGACTTATTATTGATTTATTTCCTAAAACCCCTACCTATTATAATAACCCATTGCCATGACTAAAAGGCAGTTAAGTAGAACTACATTCTAGTCTCTTATTTTCCTACAAAAAAGAATTGCGGGAGACAAAAGGGGAGAAGAGAACAGGTATTCCAGAACTTTATTGAAAATTTGCTTACTACATTATATTATCCTTCTTAGCAAACCTGACAAACACACTAACGGCAAGATGGCTCACATAAAGGTTCCTGTGCTTGAGTAAAAGAGTCTACCATCTCCATGGAAGGTATATTGCTTCCTGTATTTGATTTTGTGTTAGTTTTGTAATCACTGCAATTCTGGCCTTAATCTGCTAGCAGGTTCCTTGCAGACAATTGGATATTGGTCCTCTCAAATAAAAATCTTCACCTTCTGAAGATTTGCTTCTCACGATTCCTTGTGTTGTGGTTACATAATGGTTACAGAAACATCCCACACATTGGGAGCCTAACTGGTTATAATGTTTCATCTCACTGGTTTTGTACTGGGGTACATTATAGTATCTGCTTCATAAATATCTTTATTGGGCTACTTCTATCTTTTTCAACATTTTTGCATCTTTCTTTCCATTATTTATTGAACGCTCTTATTTTTTATTTTTTCTGAAAATATGTTTTATATTAGCAAGTATGTATTTACAAAGCTGAAAATAATAGTGGAAGGGTATTGACAGTGGTACTTTGTATCCTCTTACTTAGCCCTATTAAAGCAAAAAGAAAGTCAAAACAATCTAGGCATCTACTTCATGGGCATCCTAAATCGAAATATAGCATTTGATTGACAAGTGCATACATACTCTTCCTGCTACGTTTGACAAAATGATTGAACAGAACTGACCTCATGAAAGAAAAAAATACTTGCATCTTAGCTTCAAAATGGTCAACAGTGCATTGATTCTAAGGCAATCCCATCTGGTGGAGAAGCGAAAATGTACTACAGATTGTGAGTCACCAAATAATGTTGATCATCAGTAAAGTTGCCTTTGAAACAAAATTGAGAGGCGATCCTAACATAGCTCAAACTTTTAGCAAACATGCAGTCCCATAAGATGTGCTTCACTAACTCTGGTAGACTACAAACTAGACAAAGGCCATCTGTTCTACTTTTAGACAGATGAGCTTTATATGGCAGCTCCCGATAGACAAGAAGCAATAAAAAGCCTGTAAATTGTAACTGAGACAAAGTGACCAAACACTATGCAACCTGTGAATCCACCTATCCTTAAAAATAAAAATAAAGATCCATGAAATACAGGAGACAAAGGATGCCTCCTGTGTGTTGCCACTCAAACTACCAGTCCTTTCACAGCGGACTATGTATGGCCTTGTGCTAGTGATGGTAAGCATGTAAGAGGAGGTAAGACCCAATGTCACTTCAGTCTACCTCCTTAACTTCTTCGAGTACCTCCTGAACCCGGGGGAGAGTCCCTAACAGAGAAATGAGTACCTGCAATCACCCTCCTACCAACCTTATAGCCAAGATCAGTGCCTTATATGGAGTCAACAATGAATAATAAAGACACATGAAACATATAAAGGAGTCAAACTACCAGTCAACATCAATCAATATCACAACTTTCAATGCACTTCACAATTCCCAAGCTAGGGTTTCACACTTCCCAAGGCACAACCTCAAATTGCGCTCTGAAAGGCAGGTGATCAAGTGGCCTAGGGCACACTTTTTGATCCAATCAAAACTGCAAAAAACACTGCAGAAACCCTAATTTTGGCAAATTCACGATTCCCAATGCACCAAGGCAAATGAGGATGCCCTTCAAGATCTGTGTATAAATCCACTAGGACAAATTTGATGGGTGGACAAGAATTATCAAATTGGAAATATTTTTGGTTTTCTTAATTATTTAGATTTTTAGGTTTTTCCAACAATATTTAGATTTTAGGGTTTTTCAATATATAAATGCATGTAAAATTAAAAAACAAGTAAATTGGTAAAAGGAAGATGGTTTTGTTGAAAAAGATAGGGCAAATTATTCTTGTCTCAATCCCCAGGGCATTGGAAGATCGATACCAACGTCCCTCTCTTGAAATGGCTTCCAATACTTGCAACTAGGGCATCAACTAGCAACCTCAAGGGTTAGGTAGAAGAGCGTAATTATGGCAAGTGAAGTAGTCCAAGGCCCAATACAATGCTAGGTTAAAAAAATATAAGCAAGAAACCCTAACACATAAGAGTAATGCACCATAAAGCATCATTAAACTAGGTCAAAGTATAACTTACCAATTCTTTAACAAATATGAGCAGAATTTCTTCCTAGGTCACCTTTGTGCTTGAGTTAGTACAACCATTCTAGCATCAACCAATAGCATGTGCAATAGAAACCCTAGATAACACCTTCATTCTCCCTTCAAGCCAAGAAAATCATTCCAAGAGAGGTGTGCATAGCATCAAGAGCTAAAATAAACTAGAAGAAAGAGAAAAGATCTCATAATGAACCCATATCTTGTTGTGTTTTTAAATGAGAGTAAGGCTCTATATATAAGACTAGGCTCACCTAATTTTAAGTTATTAGCCTACAAGATAATGTGAAAATATAACATTTTGGCTTGCTCACCCACAATTTGGGGGCTAAGCCACTAAAAAGACATAAAATAACAATATAAAGTGCAATTAGGCTACACCGAGTGCTAGGTGTGTCAAAAGGAGGACATCATGCCCAAACTAACCCCAACAGATGTGTGCCATCAACATCCTCCTTCATTATCCTTGTAGGCATCTTCAATAAGGAAGTACAAATTGTGGGTACACAGCCCAGAGGAGGGGTAAAATAGGTCCAAGTGAGCAAATATGGTGTGCTAAACGAATGCCATCACCTTTTACATGGAAAATAAATGAGCGTCGTCATGCGTCCAAGTGATTAGCCCCCCCACGGGCACAAACCCAACAGGGCGAGAACCTCTTGGAGGTATTTATCCCCAAATCAACACTCTATACTTAAAACTTGGCCTTTACATCATAAATTTTTAACCCCTCGCTCTGGGAGGCACGACTAGGAATGTTGCAGATACTTCGTGGAGTAACATAGTGCAAGAGAGACTATAGCCTTTTGGTATCATACAGTTGGATTTGCTTCCCTAATTACCATTCCCGCCCTTGAGGTCCTTGCATATCAACATATAGTTTCACGCAAACCACAACTTATTAGAGTACTTGTTCTCCTCTCAATTTGATGCTTGAGTATTTTACACGAAGTCTTATTGATCCACCCCAAGAAAAGGAATTTATCATCAAAGGCAAGTTATTTGATCCCCTGCCCTTTCTATAGTCTCAATTTCTAAATTGTGAACTTCAAAGTCAGCAAAAATTTGTCAACCGCACTATTGTTTTAAGGTATCGACTCTTCTCCAAGACGGCCTAAATATGCCAACTGACACACTTGCCATTGAATTTCAGTGCAAGTTTTTTCTCCAAAGGGGTTTCACAAGTTTCTTGAAACCAAAGATAATGCTTCATCTCCACTACAATAGTGTATTCGACCATGGTCGAAATGTTCACAAGATGATGGTAAATTGAACAAGGCTTACAGCTTATTCGACCCAAAATTCCAAATAGATTTTCAAAATTTGAATGTCCCATAGGCCCCATCGACCCAACCAAGCAATGCACAGAGCTCCTATCGGCTCTTTGAATTTCATCGGCCCAATCATAGAGGTTAGCCTAGTCCTGTTTCAAAGCCTGATGCAAATTCCATCCACATGCTTCCTCCATCAATTTCGCAAGGCAATTTTCATATGCCACACACTTCGAGCATTAGCAAACAAAAATGAGGCTATGGTGGACTCCACCTAGAAACCCTCATCCTCTCCATTGGTTCCCTCGTCTCAAAACAAACAATGTAAGGCCAACAACAATCCACAATCAATTTATAGCACCAAAGATATTGCCATGGAGTCATATTTCTCATACTGGACATCCAAGATAAAAACTCTAAAGAGATGGATGAAATTTCTTGAAACCAAAAACAACAAGCTCTACTCTGAAGTAACTAATCTCAAATAGTTGGTTTCTGAAATGAAACACCAAGAAAACACACTTGCGAAACCCGCTTACAGATTACCCCACTCTCCAATCTGAAATCTTGAACATCAAAATTCCACAAGAAGAGATGAGATCACAACATGGCTTGTTTAAACACAACAACACACCCTTAGCTCTTAGGTTCAAGTGGTCTAGAAAAGGGAACAACCACCCCCACTTACCAAGGGTGTGGAGGTGATACAAGCCAGGTTAAATGACGAACACCTCTACTAGACCCAAAAACTTAACCTCAAAGTACATGGGCTACCCCCCTCCATGGCCTCAATGGAGCCCCTACAAATAAGCAACTCCATCCTTCCTGACACAATGGACCTTAAGGACACCAATATCGAGTGTGCTTGGATGGGCGCCAACTCCACATGTTTCATCTAGTTCAAGTCAATAGGCGACCATCTTCGAGCTCTTAGAGACAAACAGAGGTCGTTCTCCCTCCCAAGCAAGATATCCCTAGATGCAGAGCTCACTATATCACAAGTGATAGTGTTACCACCTAAGTTGTACTTGGTGGATTTTTCAAGTGAGCTGGCGAAGTGGAACAAGTATAAGCACCTCCATCCTTCCTGACACAATGGACCTAAAGGACACCAATATCGAGTGTGCTTGGATGGGCGCCAACTCCACATGTTTCATCTAGTTCAAGTCAATAGGCGACCATCTTCGAGCTCTTAGAGACAAACAGAGGTCATTCTCCCTCCCAAGCAAGATATCCCTAGATGCAGAGCTCACTATATCACAAGTGATAGTGTTACCACCTAAGTTGTACTTGGTGGATTTTTCAAGTGAGCTAGCGAAGTGGAACAAGTATACTTGTTCCATTCTTCAGAGTTCAAAAGTCCGCCAGGCTTTTTCTGGGAATCTGTTTGGATTTTTTTTGTAACACATGTTCATACCCCCTTAGGGAAATTGTAAACAATGTCCTAACATTTAATTTTTTATAAAAGGCTCAGTTTCCCAGACTTATGCATCAAGCCGACTAGCCCAGAGTGTTTTTCCCTTGGTTATTATTGGTTGTTGAACAAATGACTAATAATGTCTGAGTTTTTCACTCACACCTCCAAAGTTGGGGTAGTCATCTTGGTGTTTTGACCTAGGGAGGTTATCAGAACCTTCGTGTCGGTGTTTTTCACCATGCTAGTCATTCGAATTGAATCGTATGGACATGCACTGGATCCCCCTAGAGTTTCTTCGGATTCCGACAAAAAAAAAATTCTCTGTTTTTTAAGCTATTTTTTAATGGTTTAATTAGAAAACTTCAAAATGTAATAAAAGTCAGATACGGAGTCCGTTTCTGACGTGGGGACACTCGTTTTCACACTCGGAGTGTCCACTTTACCCCGAGGACCACTTTCTACATCAGTCGGGCAGCCGAAGCACCCTGTAAGGCATTATTTGACTAAAAATGCATCAAGATGGCATTTTAATGTTAAATTTGGACATATTAACACTATAGTCAAAGGGTTGAAAAGTCAAAATTATTAAAATATTATTGGATGGGGTGACATGGCATGGGTCCCCCATAGTCATGCGACCTTTTTCTTCATGATTTAACTTATGTTTTAAGTTATGGTGAAGGGTAACAAATATTTGTGAAGAGGTGACGTCAACCAAAAGTGATGGTCACGCTAGCTTGGATGATGGTGGCGAATTACAAAAGGTGTGGACCCCCCATCCACATCACATTAAAACCTTTGTTTATATTAATGAATCCACCATGCTTGGGTGCTATCGTAAGGTAGTGAGGTTTTAAATTATGGCGATGACGTGAGCCTCAAGGGTCGTGAATATGATGAAGGGAGTTGCACTAACCAAGAGTGTACCCCCATCCGCTTACTATCCACATCAGCATTAAAGCTTTGGTTTAAGATTTCACCCTACGTTGATGAGAGTAAGGTAGCGTGACCATGCATGAAGGGAGACGTCAACCATGAGGTGGCCCATAGGTGATCACGCTATCTTGGTTGGATGCTACGCTAGCCATTAGTTGACCCCATCTGTTCTTTATTGTTAAACTTTGGGTTAAAGGAGAGTACCATAGGTCAAAGGGTGGAGAATCAAGTGTGTATTTTGTTGGTGGATTGTTCACGTCATAGTTGGAGTCCGTACACATTCGTGTGAGGTTGGGGATGGCTCGCGTGAGTTTGGGGAGTCATGCGAATTAGAATTTTGTGAGGTGGCACCTCTTCCACACCATATCTTCAGTTAAACAGGTAATCACCCCACCAATTTTGTTGATTGGTTTAGTTCAGCTCAACTCAACTCAGTTACACTCCGGGTTGATCTTCGGTATTGATGAGGTCGCCCTGGGTCTCTCTTTTCCTATTTAAGCAGGTCACCTCTCCATTGTTCAGGATCAAAAGGTGGAACCTCTGCTTGTAAGATTGTAATAGTTTTCTTGAGTATTGTGAATAAAAGGCTTTGGAGGCAATTTTCTATGTGGGATCTATGGATGTTGGATAGAGTTTACTCTACATTAGTGAGGTAACCTTTATTTGTTTTCATGCTTGCATATGTTTGGGATTAACTTGCTTTCAGAAGGAAATGGTATTTTTGTAAAGATAAAAAGTAATTCTTGATAGGTTACTCTTTTATTGCAAGTCGAAGAAGACTATTTGATATATGTATGATTTCATGTTTGGATCTACATTGTTGTTGTAGTCCTTTTTGGTTTACAGAGGTGTTTTTTAATCCCCATTGCTAGCGTTGAGATTCTTTTGCAGGAAGCTAAAGCTGGAGTATTAATGAGTGAATGTGCTCTAACTTTCCTTCAGTAAATTGGAAAATAAGCTTTGTCCCTCTGATCTCACCAAGGAGGTGTTTTCTCTCCTTTATTTCTCACTCTTCTCTGGGTTCTTTAACTTTTGATCCACAAATTTCTTAAAAGTTTCTTTCAGTTTCAAACGTTTCCATATTAGATCTAGCATCCTAAGGTCATATTAAAGGTAGATCTAATGTCAAAAAGTTTCTATTTCTAGTTTGCTTCTAAGGTACATTTAAAATTCTAGATCTAGTTACTTTTCTCTTTTTTCCGCAAGTTTAAAATTTTGAAAATTAAAAAAAAAACTTGTTGAAGGAGTTTTGTGCATTTTAAAGTTTTATCTAGCATTTTAGTGCTTGAGATTTGTTTGCCATTCTTTTCAAGAGGCAAGCAAAGATCCTAAGAAGGCAAGCTTTCTAGGTTGCTTTACTTAGTTGTTTCCTTTTTTTATAGTCAGTTGTTACTTAGATTTTTTTGTAATTTTTGCATGTTGTCAAAAGACACTTCCAAAATGTTTTTGGGCATCTTTCACTGACATTAGCTTGCTGGTTTTTAGCAGGCCCATCAAAAAAGAGAAGGAAACTCTGCCTGAAAATACATTTTTTGGACATCAGGAGCTCCCAGGAGGCTTTCCCCTTAGCTGGGTTTCTTTTCCTTGTACTTTGTAAGCCTTTGGATCCCAGATAACAAGGACCAAAGAGCGTTTCTGCTGAAGCATTGTAACCGATTAATAAAATCAAGTTTGAGTAGGCTCGTTAGAGTCCGCTCCCCATTCCCCCCCGGGGGGGATTTGTGTCGATGTCCCTTTTTTATGATTTTCCAGTTTTAGTTAGTTTTAGCTTTATTTCCGATTTAGTTGTTTATGTGATCAAGGAAGTAAAAGAAATACTTACCCCACGCTCTCCCGAGTACCCTGAAAGGGTGAAAGAGATTCGTGGTAGGATTAATTAGAAAATATTTCTTTTATTTATTTGTTCTTAAATTTTTAAATCAATCCAGCCATTGCTTTCCCGAGTACCTGAAACGTGAAAGAGACTCTTCGGTCGTCATCTAAACAACTCACTGTTACGTCTCTAATAAAATAAACCAAGACTCATTCCCCGTATGCTCTACACCGCTGCAACTTGTCTGATCAGTTGGTTGTATCAGAAAGGGATAGGAGTTACTAGATTTAATAGGAAAATCCACACAAGTGATTTTCTCGAAAACTCGGGAGGTTACAAAGGGTAATCACTACAGAGTCAGGGGCCTACTCCAAGCAAGTTCATCCTCGCCCCGTTGGACACTTGGTATTATCGCTTTAGCACTCAGTTCGAAGGGACTTGACTTGTTGGGCCAAACCCACAATTTACTCATTCCTTAATCAATTCACTTAATAAATCTAAAATTTACCAACCGAGACACTGCAATACTTTCACTGAGACTACACTAGCAACCCACACTCACAAGCACTTTTTTCATTTCGGCACTGGTCTATTCTATTCTTTTTGCATAAGTTAATCTCGCAATGTGTCATTGAATATTGTGTATCTAATTTGAGTTGAAGTGTTACTAAGGTTAATCTTGTTTGCAGTAATCGATAATCTTTAATTTCATCCATTCTGTATTAAAACTCCTAGAATTAATTATTTCTCCCGTAGAGTAAAAACCCTAGATTTTACTTTTCATTAAGGTCCACCCCCCTTGGCTTCGCTAGGAGTTGGCCTGGACATAGGAGCTGAGTATCAGGTGACAGCACCTGGCTCAAGCTTGCCCCCAAGGTCGCACCCAGTGGCTTGAATATTTCTGCCACATTTCTCGAGGTGCAAATTAGGCGACAACAGATAGAGCTAAAATACACTAGGGAGCTCGTAGCAACAACATGACAAGCAAGGAAACTGACAATCATTAATGATCTTTAGGCCATTGCTCGAGATTTTCGTCCCCCAAGTTACTCTTGGGCCTTGGCATGGGTTCTCTTCACGACTATCCCATTGGAAGAGACGACAGGGCTAGAGTATTTCAATAGGGTGTTGAATAGTAATGGATCGTTCTAGTCATCATCGAACATGATGGATGATGCTCTTGATTCATTCAACATCTTCAGTATTTTTGAGACCCACGCAAGCCTTATCCAACCACTCCCAAACATAATAGGGTATCACTAGCTTTCTGCCTACCAACAATAGACAATATCTTTAAGTGGGCTCATAGGTTCACGCAAGGTGGCTTTTCTAACCAAGGACTCCCTTCAGGGAAGGGCTTCCCTAATAGCTTCAAACAAGTTTTCCAGGTTCATGTGGATCCAACTCAACGGTTTAGTCCCTCTCCCCAAAGATATCTACATCGTAGTCTACTACTTTCCCACGATCTCATCTCAATTTGCTTTCCCCAACAATTCCAACGAAGACCCATACCTATATTTGTACTCTGGAAACATTCAGTATTCAACAATGGGGTAAGGTCATTTTATTGGGTGACTTTAATGTCTGCACTAGAGCTCTTTGGATCCCTCTCCATGCTCGCTCAATGGATGTGTTCTACATTCAAAAGATAGATCCAGATTCAATGGAACTTCACCAGTTATTTGATGTTGCTTCAGGGCCTATTACAAGCTATGGTGCACTGTTACGCTGAACCTGTATCCAGCGTGCCTTCAGATATACCCCAATGAAAGAGAGGCCCATTCTTCGACCAGGAAGGGTAATATTCGGTAGCGTTAGTCATGGTGGGGCCCTTTGACTCTTCCTTTAGAAGTATTATGGCTTAATGGCATTGCTAACTGACCTTTATTGGGGTTGTTTAACCTCAGGCTTGGTGTCTGGGGCTCCTAGAGGTTGGTCACAGGGTCACATGGCTACACGCCATGCATACTAAGTACTTGCTTTGACGGATTTTGTTTCAGCTATGAGACTTCAGTCTTCTTTTACAGCCACATGGACACCCTCATGGCCTCTCATTCTACTGACGCCTTCTCTCCTAGGCACTCTTCCTCATCAGGAAGTTTTCTCCTTCACCAGGCTGTACATGTTGCTTGAGGGGGGAGTTGAGGGATTTTACAACATCTCCGGGTTAGTAGGGACATGACGCCCCCTCCTTCCAGTTCACTCCAACCTTTCGTTCGGAGTGATACGCTTATTTAGGCTATTTTTGGCAACTAGGGGAAAAATACCCCAAGTAGCCTACATTGAGCCTACATTAGGCCTTTTTTTATTATTATTTTGTTTTAAATGTAAGTTGACATTTTATAATTTCAAATTGACATTTTAAAGTCATGTTGGCCTGGATATTCTTGTAAAAAGTTAGTGTGAGATCATATAAATAGATTTCCTCACTTCTCCTCACTTCATTTTAACACATGAGATAAGAGGGATTATTACTATGCTACTCTTTTTACCCTAACTAGGGCTCTTTGGAGAAAATGCACCCCTCTTGAGGAAGATTTTTCTTGGTTATGCAAGCTTGTTTTGGAGTTCTTTGGTTAAATTCTCTTGCAAGGTGATGCTTGGATCTGTTAACTAAACACTAGCACATGGAGGTTTGCTTTCATATCTCTTTGTTTGAATGTTGGTAAATGATGCATGTTCATGACTAAATGGTAGCTTTCGGGCTGCATTTTTTCTAGAATAGGCCATTTCCATCATTTTTGTCACCTTAGGAAGAAGAGGCACGTCTTCTTGTGAGAGTCCTCTAGGGTTTACCTTTAGTTTTCTAGGATAGTTTCCTAACTAGGCTCCTCCTCATCTGGGAGCCATTTTTTTCTTAGATGCCCTAGGGCTAGGGCACCTTGGCATACCTTTTTCCCTCGTCTCCCTGCCCAAAACAGTCCTAAGTACTACCTCCTAGACCCTCGCTATCTATCCTTTAGGGTTTGCTACACCTCCCTTTTCCCTTTACCTTTCTCGCTGCCCTATTTTCTACCCTTGTTGCCCTCCATAATAGCCTTCACAAACCTGCAGCAGGCTCAGGTTGCCTCCCTCCATACTCATCCTACTAACATTTTTTCAAACCCTCACCCCTTCCATCCCAAAAACCTCGCCCTAGTCCCCCCCACCTCTCGCTTATCCTAACTCCCTTTTTCCTTGACTTACTCCCTCCTTTCTCGCATTTGGAACTGCCTTTTCGTGGGCTGCTACAACCCGAAACTAACCACAGTAGCTCTCTTCCATTCCTCTCGATTGTCCCCTACACCTCCTCACTCCCTTCCTCCACTTTGTTGGCCACCCGAACCTTCCCTTCTAGCCCTTGGGTCTCTTCCTTAAGGCTGTTACAGCCTCGTGTTCAGAGAGAAGCCATTCGGTTGGAGTACATACAGACATATGAGCAGGTGGCGGACATTTTCACCAAGGCACTTTCTAGACATAGTTTTGTGAAGTTCAGGGATAAGTTGGGGTTGATACCGAATCCGTTCCTCTTTGAGAGGGAGTGTTAAATAGCAGCAACAAGGAAGGTCTTCTAGCATTGCATGTATCCTTGCATGCTAGAGAGACATAAAACTGGAAGCTAAATCTATTAAAGTAATTTTCCTAAGTTTTAACTTAAAAAAATACTCTAATTATTCTAATTTGATTTTGACTTTAATGGAATCACTTTATTAAAGTGAAAAGTGAAATATTTAAGTTAATGGCTAATCTAATCTTGGCCATTGATTCTCACCAGAGGATCTCATCCATAGATCCATAGTGAGGGTTAGGGTTTTCGCTTAGCCAATAAAGTTAAAAGAAGATTTGGTGGAGAGGACACGTACATAGGTACACAGACAAGATTCAGGCAAAAAGAATTCAGACAGAGGAGTTTGCAAAAAAGACGGAGGAGCAGTTGAACGACAGGTTCACCGAAACTGAGCAAGAGACCGTATAGATCGCACAAAGGGGCAGCGTGACATGCAGACAGGACACCGTATGGATACGTACTGATGACGTCAACAACCGTACAGAATCCGTACAACATGACGTACTATTGACGCAAGGTCGTACAGCTGCGCAAAGCAGTAGTGCCTTACTGCTGGGTTGCTCTATGATTTGCTGAGGTTTTCAGTTTGCCAAGTTGGGTGTATTTTACCTGCTGGTTGTAAAAGTTCCATATCTTGATAATATAAAATCTATATCTGACTGTTGCACCGGTTTTCCCATCTTGGGTTTTTCCGGGAGTTTCCATACCCAAAATATCGGTGTCTATATTGTGATGTGATGTTGTGAATGTTTCTCAGTTATTTATATTCCACTGCATACTAGTAAAGAAGTTCATGTGTGGTTATTTCAGTAAACAATTTAAATATAATGTTTTAGCCCTAGTTTGAGCCTTAAAGGAAAATTTACACTTGGACACTTTGGGACATGTGTCCTGTGTAGTAACGTGTATCCCATGCATGTTCAACACTCAAACAACATGTGTCCTAAGATGTACAACACCAGGGACAAAAAAATGTGCAGATGCGTCACCACATGGGTTTGATCTAGTTCTATTTTCTTAATGTTGAAAAAAATCACATCTTTATGTCCATCTCATATAGAGAGAGAGAGAGAGAGATTTCCAAGGAAAACTTTGCAACGAAATCCCCAAGCTTACTTCATGACATTTTGTGGATGGTACCTAGTGTAAACACATTGCAACTAATTACAATGTCTGGCAGCCTAGCCTAGTAGGGGCATTATGTGTGTGTATATATTCTAAGAAAAACTTTGCAAGGAAACCAAAGCGATGCTTCCCCACATTCATGGATAGCATCCTTGTTGAACACATCAACGTAGACTAGTGCAGCTAACCCAAGGGAATACTAACTGGGCACCTACTTGCATGGAACTAACCAAATGCATCCCCCCCCAAAAAAAAGTTGGAAAGGTCAGGGGTTTAACTCTCTCAATCCCCTTGGGGTTAGGCTCTGTAATCACTGCTGACGATTTATGCCATTTACCATTCATTGATCATGCAAAAGTACTCAAAAAGGTTGATACAAGATATGCAACCTTCTTCAATCTTATTAAGCATATAATTAAGGTGCAAGAGGCCGTATAATCTAATGTTATTAGCAATAAGTAGTTTAGATACAAAGTGCATTCGCAATGCAGCCATGTAGTAACACTCACACAAATCATACAACAGATACAAAGTACATTCACAATTCAGCCATGTAGTAACACTCGCACAAATCATACAAATTGTCTTATAAAGGGTGTCTTTAAATAGATGAACACATACAAGAAACAACCCAAAGAAAACCATGGTTAACCCAATACTATGGATGTCGAGTACTCCCTTATCTTCTCAAGGGTAGGTGAATCAATTGCCTTAATGCCTTATTCTTAGACGGCATATGTTGTCATTGATTCCTCATTATTGGAGATATGAAGGAAACAATGTGTCATTTTTCTAAATCATTTGTTTTACTTCCATTTCATGTTCTATTTTAAATTTGTCCCATCTAAACCACTTATTGCCAATAACATTAGATTATAAGGCCTCTTCATGTTCTATTTTGGATCTGTCCCATCTAAACCACTTATTGCTAATAACATTAGATTATAAGGCCTCTTGCACCTTAATTATATGCTCAAGAAGATTGAAGAAGGTTGCATATCGCCCTAAGGGTTACCTCAGTTGGTCATGAGCCAGACGTGAGATCTCCCCCCCCCCACCCCCACAAAGTTGGGGAGNCTCTTGATCCCCTTGGGGTTAGGCATTGTAATCAGGGCTGACAATTTATGCTATTTACCATTCATTGATCATGCGGAAGTACTCGGAGGGGTTGATACAAGATATGCAGCCTTCTTCAATCTTCTTGAGCATATAATTAAGGTGCAAGAGGGCTTATAATCTAATGTTATTAGCAATAAATGGTTTAGATGGGAGAAATCCAAAATAGAACATGAAATGGAGGTAAAACATATGATTTCGGATAATGACACATGGTGTCCTTCACATCTCCAATAATGAGGAATCAATGACAACATATGCCAGTTAAGAAAAGGCAATAAGGCAATTGATTCACCTAGCCTTGAGAAGATAAAGGAGTACTCAACATCCATAGTATTGGGTTAATCATGGTTTTCTTTGAGTTGTTTCTTGTATGTGTTCATCTATTTAAAGGCACCCTTTACAAGGGAATTTGTATGATTTGTGCGAGTGTTACTACATGGCTGCATTGTGAATGGACTTTGTATCTGTTGTCCATTCACAATTCTCCCATTCTCTCCAAGCATGTTTGATGCCTGGAGTAGTATACCCGGTGTTGAGACAAATTCTTAACACCTCTTCTCCATTGCGAGTAAAAAAAGGAGTTTGTTCCTTCAAGAATTTCTTGCTGACTGGCTCAGAAGCTGGTGACCATCAGGAGCAGACTCCAGTGAATAACTTTCATGAATAGGTTTTCCCCCTGTTTAATGTTGAATGAGGCCATACAATCTGTCAGGCCATGTTTCAGGATGAGATTCGTGATGCGAGAAATTATCTATCACAACTAGTCATAATCATAATCTCTGATTGGCATCGCCTAGTTTCTATTAAATGTGAATGCTGTGCAAGCTGGTCATTTCATGAATGAGTCAGTTTCATCTTCAGCTATATTTCAATCACATGACTTGCATATTCTTCTATCCTCTGTGTTATCACAGAGCCCACCAGCCACCTATTTAGTGAAGGTTTAGTAAACTAGATCTTATTCGGTCTAGCAATTTTTAATCAAGTTATTGATAATTATTTAGTACTTACTATTTGTGTTTATTTTACTGAACCAAAACAAATCCTGCACTCAGATTCGCAGAAACATTATATCCATCATCTTTGCCATAGTACAACCAGAAATTCACTATATCAAAGCCAACGTATAGCAAAACTAATTGATTCCTTCCAGTCCATGGGCAAGGTCAATTCACATTGAGAATATCAATCCTCTTTTTGTTCTCTAAAGCTACCATGCCCCTTTTCACTGATTGGATCTATTATTGTAAAGGAACTTATATTAAACAAAGGAATTATAATAACAGAGCTCTGCGGCATAATCTAGGACTTTCGAAAAAGAGTATTTCAAAATTTTCAAGATTCATAAGACAACAAGGAAGGGAAACTTACATATTGCACTCCCTGGTATCATCATTCGTGTGCTTGTAGATGCAGTCAGGCTCGCGGCACTCTCCAAACCTAGCAAAAAACCTACAGATGGGCATTCTAACCTTGTCAAACTGATGAAGATACCCGCAATAATCTCCCTTCATACACAAACCCCTCAGCCAGTGCCTGCACACCGTCTGCCTGAAATTCCTCTTAGAAACCTTTTGCCCGACATTTGAGTTTGGAACCGCGGGAAGAGGCCCCGCGGGGGTTTGAACACTCGATGTCCCGTCAGGACCTAGAGCCGAAGGACCGCCCGCAGCGGCTCCCGTTTCCAGCCCCCCCTCGAAGTCAAAGCTTAGGGCGCCCTCTATGTCCTCCATTGCTACACTGCGCTGCAAGGAATGATACAGAAGAGAAAAAGAAGCCCTAAAATCTCAACACTCTGCTTTGTAGTGAGAAGCCTCCTTCCATTGAATCATGAAGTTATCTTGACAGTTGTTGAACACTCTGTGAATGATGGAAATCGAAGTAAAAGTTTGCAGGAATTGCAAAAGTTTGAGGAGATTCAATATTTGACCATTTCTGACGATTTTGAGGTCTTTCGAGAAGTGATGGAGAGGTCCAGACGATGGGAGCTCTGAGTTCTGATGTCACTATTGGAAGAGGATTGAGCCGAAGTAGAGTAACCCTCTTCTGTGAACAATTCTTGTGCAAGTCTTATGTTTTTATCTTGGCACAGAATCCCATAACACTGGAGTCCCTCCGTCAGTTGCTTGACGCCGTCGTGGCTGCGCTATTATATACTTCGTAACCTTTTTTACTGTCAAATCCGCCCGGATTTGAGTGGGGCTGTTGGCGACGTGTGTTCAAGTTTAGCGAAGAACATAGGACGAAAACGAAAATAAGATTTTAAAGGCAATATGATCATCGGGTGAAGGAAATCCGCAAAGTTAATTCATGATCTGAATTTATAAGCAAAGGTAGTGATGGGGAGTACTTCGAAAATATTGATTGTAATGGCCTTGGTTGGTATCAATCATGTAGAGTCCAATGTTTGTTGTAGCTCGTTGAAAGGGGGACTATCTTAACCCCTACCAACAATGGTTATGGATATGATTTCACGAGCAAGGATAAGGTTAGGGAAAAAACATCTTCATGGTATTTCACAAAAAGGGATTTAGCAACATGGCAAAGAATATTTGATCTGAAGGTAGCCTCATTTCAAAAGTGGCTCATCATGGAGTATCCCACAACTAAAATCAATTCATCAAGAAGAAGCATCATGTAGAGAATGGACACCCTAAGAGTGCCATCACCTATGAAAATGCCTTTCATTGAAATGAAAATCTGATGTCAAATAATAATTAGCTTTAGTTTCTCTTTAGAAGTGTAGCTAGGTGGGATTCTTATAAGGATCAACAAATCAAGAACCTAGGAGGATCATAACCTTATTCGAAATTCATGATATTGATTGGCTAATGCAAGGGGGATCTATAAATCAACAGATGAAATTTAACTAGTAGGAGAACGATATTGTGTGGACAAACTTTTGGGGGAAAGTAAGTTGAATTGTTACGGTCCTACCTTAACTCCCTTGAGTAGATAGATGAGATGTTATGTATTGAGGCCATCTCTATTAAATAGGGCCTTTGAACTAGATGTCATGTGAAAAGCAATAGTTGTAAAAGGCTTAGAGAGCTCTACTCAATTGGAGGTTTCCCCTCAAAAAGGCAAGTGAACATGAGTGGATTTCTTCTGTAAAATGATCAAATGTAAGGTCTTTCCCTACCTTAAAGGGATCTTGTATTTTAAAGTAAGGAGGTTTTCTATGTTATTCTTAAATATCTTATGTGTGTTCGCATATTGAGATCAAAGGTAACAAATGGTATCAAGGCAATTTCCAAGGCCCAAAAGAGTGAAATTGTTTCCTCGTGTTTTGTAGGTTTTCAAAGGGAAAAAAAGGGGTTGTGACACTTATATTATTTTTCAAGTATTTTTTAGCAGAATTTATAGAAACTAATTATAGATTTGCATTCTCATCACAAAATTGCGAGATTTAAAAAAAAAAAATCATTCGAATTGGAGTTTGGATGGAGATATTGTAGTTTCAAATCTATTGTTATTTAGGGCTTTCCAATGATGAATGTAGATCTTACAAAGGAGCTAAATTTGATATAGTGCTTAGATCATTGCCAAATCAATGCCATTTGATAAAGAATTTCTAGGGCTTCAATCTAACATGTTACATAACATATTTCTCGTCAACATTGAGTGCACTACAACCACTATAAATTGTCACTCTCAAACCTTCATAGAATTGAAGAATGGTAGTGTGGTGGAACATGCCATGGGAGAAACGAATGCTGGTGATAAAAAAATCCAGGATATGTATGCAATCTGTGAATATATGAAGGGAGCCCACAAATTCAAGGAGAGTTGTATCCTTTGTGAAATGTATCTCATCATCAAGAGAGAGTATACCAATTAAATAGATGTTTAGCATTATTTAGAGGCTAAATGTGATGAATGGTACGTGGATAGTCGTCATTTATGAGAAAAATACAATTACTTTCACCTTCTATTTGATTACTCTACACCCTCTTATGTAGATAGTGTTGAATTTTTAGCTTAATTGTGGAATTACTATTGTACTCAAAATCAATGAGCAATCATAAGCATAAGCAATCACACACGAGACATAGAATTTACCCTGGGGAAACCCTCTACAACATGAGGGAGAAAACCCCAACAAATATTCCTAACTATAATGATAGATAGTATAGAATGTATTTTATAATGAGCAGATTAATCGAGCACCCCTGGTGCATTATCAGAGAGAAATATCAAGCACCCCTAGTGCAAACATAGAGCAAGATAGAAGAGAGAATAATAGAAGAACCTAGCAGTAACCAACAAAAAGACAATTCGCACTTTGTGGTCACGTGCAAAGAATAGTGAAAGCCTTCAAGATTGAATTCACTCTACACATTGATATCAGCAATCCTGCATAATAACTATGCAATACTTTTCATTCTTGGCATATATCTTTGTTAATCTGACTTCATGATGAACTCGCCTATCAAGTGGATGTTAGACCACTTAGTTAGGATTCTAACTCAAGTGTCTTCATGTAAGTGTCGTAAGTGTCATAACTTAAGTGACATATTTTAGTTTAACTCAACTATCATAACTTAAGTGTCAACTTTTAGTTTAACTCAAGTGTTGTCTTTTAGTTTAACTAAAGTGTCGTCATGCAAAATACTTTAGTTAATTAACTCTTCTTTATTAACACTTAATTAACCCTTTTAACTAAAGTCCTTCTTGATAACATCACTAAAGTTAACAATTCGAGCTCTCCTATAATTGACTGAAGTCTTCTTTGTTAATATCATTGAAGTTAACAATTCAAGTTCTTTCTTATTAACTAAAATATTTATCATCACTGAAGTGTGCAAATTGAGTTCTCTCTTATCTTATCACATTTGATATGTATCTTTTGATGTATCTCCATGGTCACTTGTGCCAAATTTAATTTATCTATCAAATCAATTATACTAAGGAGATTTTTCCAATGATGTGATCATCTTGTTCTATTATCATTCCAAGTGGTCATATACTAAAGTAATTCATTCTAGAGGTGGCCAATCTCTAGAGGAGACTTAATAGCTCACCTGTCTCTAAGACCATGGTTAGTAGTGCATCACACATCATTCATGCTTCGACATGCAAAATGTTACCTCAACACATGAGGCACCACCTCAACACATGAGGATCTATCTTGACACATAAGACCTTAGCCTTGACAAGCAAGACTATACAACATTATTAAATTGACATACAAAGCACTTACCTCAAAACATGAGGCTTAACCTTTACACATAAGGCTTAGTCATTCTTTAGTCCAACTCAAGAATCTACTCCAAGTTTCTTGAGTCCAACTCAAGCTCCCTAAGGCGCTACCTCAACACACGAGGCCCAATCTTGGAGCACAAGATTGGCTTGGAGAATTACTCATGATGTTGTAACTTTAACACCCCCTCTCAACAAGGGAGGCATTATCTGCCATACCAACCTTGTCTCAAAAGTACCTATACTTTGTCAAGGACATATGCTTAGTCAACATATTTATTATATGTTCATCAGTAGCAATGTACCGAAGTCTTACGGCACTGTTACTGATTGAAATGGCAGTTCGAGCCACTGGTAAGCATATGAGAATGAAGTGACCACTGTCACCTTAGTCATCTTCTCCCAACTGCTTCATACGCCTAGGCCACCTAGGGGAGAGTTCTAATTCGACTCTAGTAAGACACGAAAACACCAAAGAATACCTCTTTCAAGGTTGTTAATGACCAATTCCTTATTGGATTCAAGTCAATGTGTGGGAAGGATGAACTACGTGTGCATATGAAATGTAAGGGTGTAGTTACCAATGCATTCACCCAGTTGTTTAGTGATAAAGGAAATACTCAAGTCTCACAACAAGTATGAAATGTAACACAAGTATAGAGGATCATCAACTTAATAACCAATCATATATGTAAGGTCTTGAAATAAATGTTATATACAATACATTCACCATATATCATATATGAAAGTAAGTTGTCAATCCTTTAGAATTACCACCAGTAGCATCACATAAACAAGTCAATCATCATTATTATGTAAGTGTTCAAATTGTAAAACAATATACAACAGTATGCACCAGTTATGACAGTATTAGTATTGCAGTAGTATATATCAGTCATATTTAATACTCATTATGGCATTCAAACAATGATTACATGTGCAATTAGTGGAACCATTTTATATTGTGATAGCTAACACAAAGGTATGAAGTTTTCATGTAGTTGTTTGAAGACTATGTGCAAGTGTAGTAAGTACAACAATAAGGTGATATTTGTGTGTTTTATGTCAAGTCAAATATACACGTACAATACTACAACTAAGTATTAACAATGCAACCACTAACCACTTGCTAGTTGTTATGTGCAGGTGTTGATGTAAGGATATTGTATGGGAGGGTTTCCACTGTAAAGGGCAGCCCTACAGGATAAGAAGGGTTGTCAAAAGGCCAAACTTAGACTATAACAAAACTAGGACCGTGGGTATAGGGCTGACTTGGGAAGGCCATGGGGTAGAGGAAAGGGATGCTAGGATAGGGTAAGGAATTAACATCCTATGTAAGCTTACTTGAATGGTAGAGAAGGACTGCTAGGAGGGTTTCTCCTATAGCAGCAGGCCCAAATTAAAGGGAAAACCTTAGGGCAGGCCTAAAGGGGTGGACCCGAGGGTGAGGAAAGGGGAGCGAATGACACTCGAGGGTAAGAAAGGTAGCGGTGAGGGTGTAGGAGAGTGGAGCGAGGATAGTTTAGGGAGGTTGCCAGGGCAGTGCTGGTGTGAAAAGGAGCTAACATAAACACTAACCATAAAACTACTCTAAAAACTAACCCTATACTAGGTTTGTGGAAGAAGAAAGATGTGACAACCAAGGGAAATCTACCCTAGCACAAACGCTACCCAAACTAGGGCTTTCAGGGAGGATGACTAACCTAGTGAGGAAGAGTTCCTAGGTCAAGCAACTAGCCTATAAAAACTAAGGAGAAACCCTAGAGCACCCTCACAAGGAGACGTGTTACAACTTGCTAAGGTGACAAGAAGGATGGTAATGGCCTATCCTAGGAGAAAGTGCAGCACTAGGCTACCACTTAGACTTGAACGTGCATCATCAACCACCATTCAAACAAAGAGATGAGAAACTTGACCTCTATGTGCTCGTGTTCTGCCAACAAATCAAAACATCACCTAGCAAAGAACTTCACCAAATAATTACTAGAAAACAATTTGCATTTACCCATAAAAACCTCCTCAAGAGAGGTGCATCTCTCCAAAGAGCCCTAGCAAGGGTAAACCAAGTGCATAGTGTATTATCCCATAAGTTTTGTCTTTAAAATGAAAGTGAGGAGATCTATTTATATGATCTCACACTCACTTTTTACAAAATATCCAGGCCTACATGCCTTAAAATAATTCAACTTGAAATTATAAAATGTCCACTTAAAATTAAAAGAAAATAATAACAAAATATGGCCTAATGTAGGCTCAAGGTAGGCTACCTGGGGTATTTGTACCCCCACAAGCCAAAATATACTCAAATAAATAAATCACTATGAATGAAAGGTTGGAGTGAGCTGGAGGGAGAGAGTTATAGCCCATCTAACCCCTAGAATACTGTAAAATCCCTCAACGCCCTCCTCAAAGCATAAAATATGCCTGGCGTGGAGGATGTCTTCCTCTGAGGACATAAGGCCAGGGAGAGAAGGCACCAGTAATCTGAGAGTTCAGGAGGGTGTCATAAGTGGCTGTGAATGGAGACAAATGTCTCACTACTGAAGCAAAGGCCACCAAAGCACGTAAACAGGATATGGAGCCATGTGACCTAGTGGTCAGCTATTAGGGCCCCAAACACCAACCCTGAGGTTAAAAACCCCAATAAAGGGTATTCAGTAGTGCCATTAATCCATATTAATCCTAAAGGAGGACCAAAGGGACCATACATGACCACCATTGCTCAATAACACCCATCTTGGTCGAAATTTTTTTGCCTCTCTCCCTGGGGTACACCTGAAGGTGCGTTGGGTACAGGTGTAGAGTAACACTGGCTCCAACTACAAGATGAGTGCTCTTATAGGGAGTGCTTGAGAACCTATGACTCTATTGGTACCTATAGACCTACACACATATCAAATGTCCGGTGGATTAAAAGCATCTAAGGGAAAACACTTTAGTCGTGCCTTGTTCGCAAAATGAGGGAAACAAAATAAGAACAATGAAAATACATCAATTGCAATGCACATAAATATGTCTAATGCAACTTACCATGCCTAACCTAAACATGTTAATCAAAGTAGGTTAGGTGGAATCATACCACTAATGTAACCATCTAAGTAAGCAATTCATACCTGACATCTTACCTTGTCCTTTACTGTAATCCATGACAATACCTCATTGATGATATGTTGAGTTTACACCAGGATCTTCATCTGTATTAGTGCAGGAGACCGAAGCTTCTTAAGAACCTAGAATACTTAAAATCAGTGCCACAAAGAAGCACTGCTTTGATAAGATTTGTTGATCCATGCTTCTAGTGGACTAATGTATGGATCACCTCCATCATACATATCTTCTAAGAAACAAAATTTCCTAAAAATTTCCCATAAATCCTGGACTTGGGATGCTATTCGTAGAGTTGAATCTCAAACGTCTTCAGATGTGAGTTGCAACCTGTCTTTGCATTTACTCAAGAATTTCTTTGGGCATACAAGCATATTGCTTATCTTTTTCTCAATCATGTTAGTAACCCCATTAATACTTGAAGTTTTGAAATTGTCAGCTATATAATACATACCTTCATGCTTCAAATGAAAAGGTAAACAATAAATATTACGAAGCTGAGGAATGAAAATCATACTTGTCCACCTACATGCCTTGATCTTGTTGAAATGTATCGTTAAGGACTTACCGATATAGGATAGAGTGGGTTTAATAACTTCTGCAATGCTTCTTGAGGAACACAATAGAGATTGATAACCTAGGCCCACCATAGGATCTTATGTGTAACATGCTTCCCTGATGCTGGACAAATATGATGGATAAATCATGGAAGAATCACTAAAGATACACAGTCCCAAATTTTCAAACTTTTCATCACAATGAACCATCTGCAAATGACTACTAGTGTTTGCAAGGTCTGGTGATGTTTCATCTTCAATTATAACAACAAAAGTGTTGAGCCATTCTTCATCATTAACCTCGTAAGGAGAAGGAACAAACATATCTCGTTCCATAGGGTCTTCATAAATCATGTCTTCATCATCCCTGCTTAAGGTGACTGAAAGCTCTTCATCCCAAATAGTGTAAAATTCTGTCTCAACCTGAGTAACTTCACGAAGTTGTTCTTTCTTGTTGCAACGTATGGAGACAACGCTACCTGGTATCAAGGAATCGTATAAAGGTGGACCCATAAATGTCCAATAACCATTGTCCTTAGAACTCTCGTCATTATGCTCCCAGAGATTTTATATGTCATAAGGAGTCGTTGTATGTGGGAAGGGAGAACTCACCCTATCCTTCTATTCTTCAGCTTCTTCAACCAGGACTTCTGGATCTTCATATATAGGACCATCATCATATTCACTTGCTTTGGGAGCCTCATTTATCGTGCTTGAGATATCATCAACTGGACCTTGAACAATGTTTGCTTCAACCTGATCCTTGTTTTGGGATTCCTTACTAAACAAGTCCCTTGCATGCTTGACATGAGGTATCCATTCGTTGCATCGCTTTGAATTCGAGTGGGTACATAATATTTCCACCAATTCTGCAAAGGATGATATTGTTCCTTTATTTAGTCCTACAAACCAAACAAGGGCCTTTCCTCCTATGTGAAGGAGAAATGATCTCATGTAAACGTCTTCTTCTTCTTTAATACCATATTCTGAAGCCAAAGTCAAAAACCATTCCACATGATGTGTGACATTATCATGGTCACCCTTGAAGGCATGCCAAAATATCTCTAATAACTCATTTGAATATCTTGGGAAGTTTGATAAATCAAGAGGAGCGAAACCTATTTCCATTTCGGTAGCAGTCGGATTATCATGATCTTTAAATTCAAATGGAATATCATCTTTGATTCCTTCGCTTGAATCATCTAGTGTCTGGATGCTTCTTAGTGTTTCTTCCCATATATTGTTGATCATGGCCTTTCTTTCCTATTCTTTGATACTGGAATCCCAACCCATGCTGAAAGCAACTACCTGAGTGCAGAAAAAACTTTTGCAAGGAAAACCTTCATACCAATTCATGTCAGACAAGTTTTCTTCTAAGTGAAGAGATATAAGAAAGAGCCTCATTCTGGTGTCTTCATGTATGATGTCGCTTTCCTAGATAAATTTCATGAATGCTTGCACATGTGGTGTTGCATAGTACTTATATTGCTGGAATAATGGGAAAAGTTCCTTCCCACCATCTTGAATAACATACTTGTGTGGAAATCTCGAAATACACTAAAAATCCAATATATCCTTTTATAGTCCATAATTAGATTCCATCTCGTCAGGATTTCTTGTCTTTGTAGATAACTTATTTATTTTTCTTTAATTGTAGTCGCCACAAGAGACCTGCCACTTTAGTTAAACAAATATCACCAAAGTATTGAACAAAACAAGGGCGTACCTGATTGATGGGGTGGGTTGATTTCTTTGTGGAGTCGTCAGGTAACCTGCAGGTTAGTCCCTTTCTATAAAATGTATGCAATCATATACAATCACGACTTCAAGACTTACCAAAGTGTCGTTCTTGCCTGGATAATTCACCTCAATGAATTTGAGGTCCCCGACAACTGTGCCAAAATGTTAAGCTTTGTCAGGCTTCTTCTTTGTGGAGTCGCTAGGTAAGATCTGCAAGATTAGTACTTGACAATAATATTTTCAAAATACCAAGAAAAAATTACCTCAATTTTCTTACCGAATGTCAAAAGTACCTATACTTCGTCAAGGATAGAGGCTTAGTTAACATATTTGTTATCTTCTCATCAATAGCAATGTACTAAAGTCTTACGACACCTCTCTGGACCATGTCTATGATGTAGTGGTATTTCATCTCAATGTTTTTGATTTGTCATGAAACACATGGTTTTCTAAGAGATTAGTGCAACTCTCATTGTCAGAGCGAATGACAGTAGTCTGAAGCTTCTCACCGAACAACCCAACAAGTAGCTTCCTAAGCCACACAGCTTCTCAACAGGGGATACTAGATACAATATAATACTATGGGCTACAAATCCCTGCTTCCTGTTGGACTAAGAGATCATATCCCAAGCTAAAACAAAATATGAATCTACTCTCTTGGTCCACAATACTACCACTCCAATCAGAGTCGGCATAACTAATTAGCATCGCTCCTCCATTAGACGCATATATGATTCCATAAGCAATAGTACCTCGAAGGTATATAAGCACATGCTTAACAATAACCCAATGCCTATGTCTTGGATCAGACATGAACCAACTTAAGATACTCACTACATCACAAATGTTTGGTCTACTATGTGTCAAATAC
Organism: Pseudotsuga menziesii; assembly: GCA_001517045.1. Lineage (NCBI taxonomy): Eukaryota > Viridiplantae > Streptophyta > Pinopsida > Pinales > Pinaceae > Pseudotsuga > Pseudotsuga menziesii. The sequence continues at coordinate 425,878 of LPNX010229739.1, forward strand.
ATCAAGGAACCAGTGAGCTATCTATACATGGCAGGATCCACTAGATCCGATCCAAAATATGACTCATGTAGTTTATTCATATTATAAACCATTGGTGTAGACAAGGATTTACAATCCATCATACCAAACCTTCACAACACATCAATTGTGTACTTCCTTGTGAAAGGAAAATCTCATATTTCCTTTGCCAAACTTCAAGACGAAGAAAATAGTGCATAGGACCCAAGTCTTTCATTTTGAACTCATAAGAGAGCTCCCTCTTGCACCAAACTATTTGTTCTTCCTCTCTAGTAAGGAACAAATCATCAACATAGAGAACCAAGACCAAAGGTTGTTTCTTCACAACTTTGAAGTACATGTTTGGATCAGCCCAAGCTACGAAGATAGTTGTCAATCCTCTAATACCAAGTCCTCAGGGCTTGATTCAACTCGTAAAAGGATTTTGTAAGTTTGCATACATGGAAATCCTTCCCATTAATGAGAAACCCCTTAGGTTGTTGTATGTATACTTCTTCCTCAACTTCACCATTGAGAAAGGCAGTATGCTCATCCATCTAGTAAAGCTTCCACCCCAGAACTGAGGCAAGTGAAATCATGGCTCAAATATAGCCACTGGAGCTAATGTCTCATCGTAGTCTATTCATTCTTTATGTGGGAAACCATGAGCTACAAATCTTGATTTATACTTTTCAATACTTCCATCAGTTGCATGTTTGATTTTATAAATCCACCCAGAAGTTACTATAGACTTCCCTTCATGTTAGGAACAACTTCCCAAACATCATTTTTCACAATGGATTTGTATTCTTCCACCACGACATCTTTCCATACCCATTTCTTTGCATCTTCCTCATAGGTGGTGAGTTATGAATCACTGATGTGACTCATTTGTACTACATATCCTGAATGTATTTAAGGTCTTCTTTGCTCCCTGGATGTGTCTGATGGTGCTCCATGCTTTTCTACCTCTTGTAGAATGTCTCAACACCATGCAGATCTCCTCTTATCAGGAGGTTCATGAAGAGATATTTCTACCAATTCAACTAGCCCTTCAAGATCAAGCAAATCTAAGGACTCTTCTGGATTCTCCCTCTCGACATTTGAATGAAGAGAACCAAAACATGGATCCTCCATTATAGGAGTCTCATGATCCTCATGAATCATACTAAAGTTCTTTAAAGCACTTTAAGACATCCTCTTCATGAAATGTTACATCTCTGCTGACTTCAATGTGCCTTTTCCCTGGTACATAGAATCTATAAGCTTTGGAGGAATTTTCCATATCCAAAAAATGTGCCTTTCTTTTTGGATGGCTCCATATTTTTGTTATTCTCCTTTGGGACATGAATGTAGACAGGACAACCAAAAATCTTCAAGTGTCCAACATCTATTTTTTCACTAGTGAAAACTTCTTCAAGATTCTTTCTCCTAGGATAGCATGAGGGCTTCTGTTATGGATATAAACAACAGTGTTGGAGGCTTCTACCCATAAGGATGTGAGCATATCCTGATCACACATCATAGCTTTTGTAGCCTCATAGATTTTCATGTTCTTTCTTTCAGCAACCCCATTTTTTGGGGGGTTGTAAGGTACAATCAACTATCTTCTTATCCCTGCATCCCAACAGAAATCATTTAATTCATGAGACTCAAACTCACCTCCATTATGAGATATCAAAGCACAAATGTGATTTCCAGTATGATTCTCAATTAATGCTTTGAACTCTTGAAACTTGTTGAAAGTTTCACTCTTTGCCTTCAGAAAATAAATCCATCACTTGCGAGAGAAGTCATTTATGAAAAACACAAAGTACATATAAACAATCAAGGATGGTGCTGACATGGGACCAAATAGATCTAAATGCATCAAGTCTAGGATCCCTTTGGATCTTTTAGTATTGCTTAGAAATTTCTTTTTGATGTTCTTACTAAGAGAACAACCTCTACACATTCTATCATACTCAGATTGAAACAAACACATACCTTTTACCATCTTTTGTAAGCCAAGTAGCGCTTTGAAATGAAAATGACCAAACCTCTTATGCCATAGTTCACAAGGATTGATTGTGTCATGGATCATGGCTTTAATGAACTTTCTAGGAACTCTATAGTGACCTCCCTCTCTAACTCCAATCACAGTTGTAGAATTCAAGTTTGTATTCTTAGGCCACAAGAGCACTTAATTGTCCATAAAGATTACTCCAAAACTGATCCGGATTTATGCAGGAACGCAACAGAATACACAAATAACCATAAAAACAAATATGCAACGGAAATAACATTTCATTTCATTAATCAATAACTGAAACTTGTTTATATACAGAATGGAAATAAACTAGCTAGAGTGCTGGTAGCTTATCTCTGAGAAGAGATGTGGTGGCTACATGCCTATGAACTCTGTGTTATAATGAGGCTTGAAGGCCTGTATATTATTGAGAAACAATGGAAACCTTACACATCCAAAAACCTAACCCTAGGAGGTGAAACGCCAGAATGTGGGCCCCGTTGGGTGACTTGGTACATCAATTTCGCGGGGTCGTAACTTTAGCATACTACCTCCATTTGACGCGCATGATACATCGTTAGAAATATTTGTTGAAGGACTACATCCATTAACAACAAACATCAAGTCCGGAATGGACTCATATTTTCCTTGCCATTCGATGCCGAAAAAACATCGTTTAGGGCCTCAAAACGGCTCTAGAAGTTTAGGACCTGAAAACTGCCAAAAATAGTAAATTGTGCTACAATTAAGGAAACTGGATGAAAGAAACAATGGTGGGGGTCCAAGTGGAATAGGTGGGTGGCCACCAATATCCTCCTGGATCAAAAACCTTTATCTTTTAGAACTGAAACAGACAGGAGGTTCTTCTTTAGATTGGCAACATACAAAATATCATCAACATGGAGTACATATCCTCAATTCAACTAAAAGCAACTCGATCCAACTCCTTGGATCGAATAGGTGGTATTATCTCCAAGCTCCACTTGACATGAGAATTTATTTTCCTTCAGATTTGTGATAGCAATCCTATATCCTGTCGCGTGTTTGGATCCACCAATCAACACTAGTGGTAATAGATCTAGCTAGAGTTGAGATAAGATAGTATTCCTTCATTATCTCTTAATCGTTGGAAGGATTCATTATTGTAGGTTCATATTTTGAAGCAGTAGAAGCATGAAATCTACCCTTGAACTTTCCTCTTTGCTTTGCATGACATTCTCTTGCAAAGTGGCCCTTCTTATTGCAGTTAAAGCATTTGAATTCACACTTATCAAAGTTCTTGTTGTATTCTTTTTCCTTTTGACGAGGAAAGTTTTTCTGAAAAAAAATGATTTATTTCCTCTCTTTATCCCTGCCATAAGAGCAAGATTCTCTTCTCTAGAGGAAGTAATTTTACTTTGAATTCTCCCTTCTTCTTATAGTAAACCATGCCACAATCTTTCAAAGTTTGGTTGCACTTCTCTACCGTTAACAGTGGCTAAGAATGTCTCCCATAAAGATGGAAGACCATCGACAATAGTCTGAATGAGATCATCATCATCGATAGTTACTCCAATTCTCACGAGTTGATCTCTTACCTGAGATATCTTTACGAAGAAGGAAGACACAAATTCATCCTTATCCATGTTCAGATTACGAAGCTTGTTCTTCAATGCTATCTTCTAACCAGGAGCCTTCTTCTGATAAAGATTGGTCAAAGTGTCGAAGCACTCTTTTGCAGTCTTCAATGGAGTAATCATCAGCATAAAATTGTCTTTCATAGAATAATAAATGATTCTCTTAGCTTTGGATTGATTATTTTTTAAATTAGTGTGCCCAACATTACTAGTAGGCTCTTCAACAACATTGGATATGTATCCATCCAAATCATGCTCTTCCAGGATGTTTAGAATCTTGGCCTTCCAATTATTAATGAAGTTCAAAGTTCCTTCAAGACAGTCTTCTATTCGTACTAAGATTGGAGCCATTATTTTTCAAGTATTGTGCTCAAATTCTACCACTTAGGATGAACGTAGGCTTGAGATTGATTGCAAAAATTAGATCTTTCACGCTCTGAGCTTTGATACCATGTTGATTTTTTTCTTAATTTTTGATTTATTGTCATACTTGAAATAAATGAACAATCATAAGCATAAGCATTCATGCATGAGACACGTAATTTACCCTAGGGGAACCCTCTACAACATAAGGGATAAAACCCTAGCAAATCTTCCTTAGTATAATGATAGGTAGCAGAGAATGTCTTTTATGATGAGTAGATTACATCAAGCACCCCATGTCCATTATCAGAGAGAAATATCAAGCACCCATGGTGCAATCACATAGCAAGAGAGAAGAGAGAATAATTGAAGAACCCAATAGCATAACCAACACAAACTCAATTCACACTTTTTGGTCACATGCAAAGAATAGTGAAACCCTTCAAGTCTAAATTCGCTCTACATAATTATCTCATCAATCCTACATAACAACTTCGCAATACTTTTCATTATTGGCATATGTCTTTGATCTTTTGACTTCAAGATTAACTCGCCTTCCAACTGGATGCTAGACCACTTAGTTGGGATGTTGACTCAAGTGTGGTCATGCAAGTGTCATAAATCAAGTGTCATCTTTTTGTTTAACTCAAGTGTTGTAACTCAAGTGTCGTCTTTTAATTTAACTAAAGTGTCGTCATTCAAAACACTTTAGTTAACTAAATCTTCTTTATTAACACTTAGTTAACTCTTTTAACTCAAGTTCTTCTTGATAACATCACTAAAGTGAACAATTTGAGTTATCCTTTTATTGACTGAAGTCTTATTTGTTAATATCACTGAAGTTAACAATTTGAGTTCTTTCTTATTAACCGAAGTCTTTATCATCATTGAAGTGTGCAAATCAAGTTCTCTCTTATCTTACCACATTTGATCTTTATCTCTTGATTTATATGCATGGTCACTTGTGCCAACTTTTATGTATCTATTAAATCAATTATACTAAGGAGATTTTTCCAATGGTGTGATCATCTTGTTCTACAATCATTCCAAGTGGTCATATGCTAAAGTAATTCAATCTAGAGGTGGTTAGTCCTTAGAGGAGACTTAATCGCTCATGCATCTCTAAGACCATGGTTAGTATTACATCACGCATCATTCATGCTTCAACATTAAAAGCATTACCTCAACACATGAGGCACCACCTCAACACATAAGGATCTATCTTGACACACAATACCTTAGCCTTGACAAGCAAGACTGTACAACACCATTACTTTGATATACAAAGCACTTACCTCAATGCATGAGGCTTAACCTTTACACATAAGGCTTAGTATTTATTTAGTCCAACTCAAGAATATACTCGAAGTTTCCCAAGTCCAACCCAGTCTCCCTAAGGCACTACCTCGACACACAAGGCCCAATCTTGGTGCACAATAGTGGCTTGGAGAATGACTCATAATGTTGGAACTTTAACAAATAACATCATGGAAGGAAGTCCAAATAAAGTCATGACTATCTGTGTTCAACTTGCATATTCTCCATTATGATATTCCTTCCAGATCCCCATATGACCTTTTGCAATTAGGTGGATTATTTTTTGGATATGAGTGGATATATGTATATGTATCCACGTAACCATGTTAGAGAGCAACATTCTTTGACAAGTATTGACCTCAAGTATCTTCAGTAGGGAGTCAACATCAACATTTTGACATGGGACTTGGGTTAGTTTTTCAAAGAAACAAAATGTACTTTTTATTCAAGGATAAATATAGATACAATCATCAAGTGCTTAAAGCAAATACCAAAATATATGTGTTCCCAAAAGGAAAACAAGTTCATCATTGTCCTTTTCTATGTGACCAATACAAGCAAGTAAAATATAGTAACTGAAAATATTACAATAGGTGCCCAAGGCACATAAAAACATGCATCTCAAAGATTCATGCCACATATTGCCAACAAATCACTTTTTGTAGACACAATAGAAAAAACACAACCGACCATGGCAAGACACAACCTAAGTGGAGAGTATCATAAATCAAGGAGAACATATTGATTAAGGATAAAATCCCGACTATCCCAAAATTTAGTGATACTATATTGATTTTCCCCCATAAGAAGACCCTTAAATGAGAGCTTATCCACCACCACATTAAGTTCTCTATAATTGTGAGAGAAAGTAATGTTCTTAACCCTCCTTGAAATATGTTTTAGATGGTCAACCATGGAAATAAGTCCAACATTGTATACTATAGCTACTCAATCATCCATCTAATTACATGTAAATAGTCACCAAAGATTTGTACAAAACCCAACTGCTAATCTAAAATAATAATAATAAGGGCTTTAAACTCACGAACATTGTTAGTACCTCAACCAGAGTTCGCTATAATAATAATGTGAATCATAAAGATGCAACAAAAATCTTGGACCACAAAGCATGGTCTACCTTTGACAGACCCCATTGAAATACCCCCATGCCAAATATTTATCCACCTACGAAACTCCAAGAACTCTTGGAGCCTTATATGAGGGAATCTCCTTATGATATGGAAGAAGAGAGAAAGCATGTGCGAAAACTTAAAAAGTAGGAGGGGATTTCTCTTCAAAAAGTCAGGAATCCCTCGCAAGCCAGATTCCCCATAAAACTAAGAAAGGATTATTCTCACATTGTTGAGGGAAAAATGCCATAAGAGTGAGCAATCTTCTCTACAATCCTTGCAGGTTGCAATCAAGTAAACGATTGTAAGTGTAGGTTAGTATACCATACACCAATAGGTTAGAGAAAATATCAATGAGTAACAAAGGAAATATTTAAAGTGCTCGTAACATAAAGAATACAAAGAGTGGGTTAGCTTCAACCATATAGTATTTTCCCAATTGAAAAGCTTATTACAAATGGTGTCACCTAGGAGAAGGCAACTTCAATGGTAGCCAATAAAATCCCTTAGGGATGGATCATTTTGAATTCTCTCAATTGTTGATAACTAACTTGGAATGAAGAGGAAAGACACTTTCTTCTCGAGGAAGAAGAGACGGGAGCTCTATCTACCAAATGAAGATAAGAAGGGGGATGAAAGATTATATATCACACCGATTCTTGCAACATAACTTTGCTCTAGATTTATCCTTATTTAATGCATTTTCATGGATTCCTTTTATAGGCCAAATAGGGGTCTTGAAACATCTAGTTCCCAATGTGAATGTGAATGATCAATCTCATGAAGTGGTCCTCCAAGTACAAGAAGGGGGCTATCAAATGCTCCAAACCACGTGAAGTGTCCAATTCAAAATTTTGTAGCCAAGAAATGTTGTTGTGAGCCTTGAATGCGTTGCAGAAGGATAGTGGTCTCATTGCTGGTACAACCACGTGGGTTTCGAAGAATTAATTGCCCGGGTTCTGAAACAGTTAGACGCCCAAAACAGTGCGGGTTTCAAAACAAAGTAGTGCGATTGTCTAGAACAAATGGCTTTAATCATTATAAGATTCAAAGCCCCATTGTGAATTTCATGAGGATAATACTTATGAGTTGAATGTTATATGTAGATGACGTCCTTATGCAATACTGGACGAAATGTCACATGTGTGTGAGATTTAAGCAATAACATATGCCCCCTAATGTGTGAGTTCACGAATGATCTATATATCCTAAATACATCATTGTTTCTTTCCTTCATGTTGATATTCTGAACTGTGAAAGTTAAGCTAGAAATGTTTTAGAGTTAAGGACCAACAGGTCAGGAGGATGTTGGTATTGACTATTGAAGTAAGTAACTAATAGGTGATGTAAAACATGGTTTGGTTTATACAAACAAGGTATGCATCCTTATGATCATGAAATTATGTTGAATTGGATTACAATAAGAGGAGACCAATGGGTCAGTTCTATAACCTGCTAAATATGGGGATGAAGGTGTATTCGATCCATGTATGGGTAAGTGTGTCTTTGACTATTGATGATGTTGTTTATGCCAAAATAATGGAACTGCGGATGATTGCGAACAAACCATGGGGATGGGGTACCTAAATGATATTAAAGTTGTCGGGTGGGTAACTTGCATTTGTCAGATGAGTAACTATATTTAATCATAAATGTGAACATTGTTATGATCAAAATGTATGTCTCCCCTTGATGTGATGAGCTTGTTGGTGTCAAGTATACAGGAGACTGTTGAGTTAGAGGGCGTTAATGACTCTCTTTACTCAATCCAAGGTGAACCTTTATTTTGATTAGAAGGGAACCCCAAGGTACAATCATAACTACTTCAACCCTCAAAATGAAGTGATCTAACGTTGATGAGAGTTGAAGCAAGTGGTAAGATAAGAGTATTATCATGAAAATCAACATCATTTTGTAAGCAACTCGGATGTTGACAAAACTTTAAAAAGACCAACTAGTATTGTGGGGTTCATGACTTCCTTTTATCAATGTAAATTGAGTGACTGGTGTATGACAACATTCTTCAAGTGGCGATGCAAGGTGTAACAAAGGGAAACATATTGAAGTGATGTTTTGGCATGGGTGATGATAGGATAGGTGATCTGCATGACAAAATTGAAGGTACTAATGTGGTAGGGGTATAAGTATATTGATCAAGGGTGACCAGGGGGTGCTGCAAGGTCGAGACTATATACTTGTGAATGGGGCTCGCACATCATTAGATGATGGGGAACTAGCTTCTTGGTGAAAATCTTGCACACATGACACAAATACCAAATCATAGTAATGTTCATTATAAGAAATTTTTTATAGTGCATAAATAATTGACATGAAATTAATTGTACCAAGAGAAATGGCCAAAAATAAGTGTTGGATGAAGTTTCAGGGGAAACAAAATAGATGGTACCATGTTGAAGACCTTGTGACATTGATCGCAGTGTTGATGATGGCTTGTCAAATAAAGATATGGATTTCTCAAATGGGCTATTGGAAATTGGGCCAATGCCTCCAAAAAAGGATGGGGCCTGATTTTCAAGGTCATTTGTATTGTTTGAGTTGTTGGTACCCTAGGAGATATTTCGAGCTTTCTGGGAGATTAGATCGATGGATTTTGATTATGAAAGCTCTAGGTAAGCCATTATCTCATTCTCAAAATTTTTGGCAAATTAATTTTATAGTTTGGTGGCTTAATGGCCCGTACGACCAGTTAAAAAGGGTTTTGCACGTGAGTTTGCATGTTCGACTGTTCAACTATTCACTAGACATTCACATAATAGCGTGGTCGAGTGGCGCATCTTCTGCGCTACTGCATGGGATAGACCAACATTGTTGCACAATAAGGAGCGTATTTATCCCATGTGGGAAATGTGTACAAGTTAGTGATTTGGACCCACGCGGTTTTGTGCATCTTTCTATGGAAAAATTGTGTGGTTTTTTGTCCTTTTCTATGACTTTGGATATGAGGATTGATAGATGCCTTTGCTTGTTTTTGTGGTTGCGGGTTATTCTATCAATAAAGATGATATTATTGAGTGGTATGAGCATCACCATGATAAGATAGTTGCAGATGTTTGTGTTGATAATGTTGTTCAGTAGGCCCTACAAGATGTAGGGCTGCTAGAGTTATTTTTATGTCTGATGATGAGTTCTAACGAGAACCTAATGCGAGAGCTACTGGGGTTATGGGACCACCAATGAGAGTGCTTCCACGTCAGGGAGGAGGTCCTTAATTTCAATAGTTAGGATATATATTTCTTGATTGGGATACCTATGCGAGGGATTTGGGAGCCTAGCCACCCATCTTTGGTAGGTTGATTAATCAGTCAGTTACCTAGTATTATGGTGGTTAGCAGGACACCAATAATGTTAAACATATTGTGATATCCTTTTTGTAAGACTTGATTATTAGGGCGGTGGTGGTTGATGTGGTGAGGATGCTAAAGGTATCTACCTTAATAGGATTTTAGTAAGCAACTTCTTTAGGTGGAGCGTGTGTTGAGGGGCACTCAGGTCGACTAGGCACACATGTTTTTAAGCAACATGCGCTCCCCTAATGACCAAGGTTGTGGTGGAGGGACATGGGTTGTTCACCTATGGGAACAACATAAATTCCTACTTCTTTGAGAGGATCCCTTCACTTTGACCCCCTATGGTAGTCACTCTGAAGCAGCCGAGGGAGCATAAGAAGGATTTAAGGGGTCGAGTGATGCCTAGAGCAGGTCGTGGGGAGGTGCGGAAAATATTTACACCTCACTATCTTCAGGTTTGTTGGCAATGTGTGGGGGCGATCGAGTAATACCCATGGAGTGGCATGGATTATCGTGGGGATACTTAGTTTCCCCCACCAGTTTATGGATGGGATGAAAAAGGTGAGTATCATAGTCTTGTTTATACACATGCTGCTTCCATTTTCACATATGTATGCTTTTATGGTTATGTATATATATCTCGTAACTATGTGTTGTGTTTGGTGCAGATGTTGGACATGTTGGGCTTACGAGAATGCCCATGGTGGTTGATGTTCCCTCTGCCTCGGTGCCTCGTCGACAATGTCAACATGAGGGAAGAACATCATGTGGTGTTGGTCCAACATGCATGTATATGGCCTCCACCATAGCAGTTGTTGTGAGGAGGTTGATCACCTTGGTGGAGGGCATCGACAAGTTAGAGGCTGAGAAGCATATGGAACAATCACTAAGGATGTCGAAAGGTTTGGGACTAGGTTGGGGCCTATTGATTCATCAGTTTGTTGTTGCAAGGCATATAGATAGAGCAACACAATGGGGACCGCCGCTGCCACCACTGTCGCCAGGACCATTACAAGTAGGACCACATGAGGAGGTTATTCTCCCTTTGGCTATCTAAGGGCCACCACCTCCTCCAACCAAGAGTGTGCCATGAGATGTCAGAGCTTATGAGTTTTTTTTTATGGGCCAAGGATCCCCTTTTTTATATGTCCTGATGCTACCTATGGGAGGCGGTTTTTTTATCTACCCCCATAAGCCACTTTTTGTATATGGCCCATGAGGCCCATGATTTATATTTTGTGTCTATATATATAT
>LPNX010229739.1:436994-477631 GCA_001517045.1 Pseudotsuga menziesii
TGATGTATAGTTGATGACTACAACATAATTGTATGGTAAACACATATATTTTGTTTAATTTGATTGATCAGGTAGACTGTTAATGTAATAATTGCAAACCTAGGACTTCAACAACAATATGGTCCACAAATGTGATAACACTTCTAGAAACATGTATGAATGTGATGGTTTCAAACTGTCGGACTAGGAGCCACACTCGCAAGAACTTGCAAAAGAGCATGGATTACGTACAAAAAAGCATTATTAAACTACACAATGAGGAGTTGGGAATATAAATAAACGTGAATATGTCAAATGCCAACATGGATGGCATCATCCAATAATCCAATGATTGCATTGTACTCGGCTTGTTATTAATAGTTGAATAGGCATGCTCCTCCTATGTGGTATAGAGTGTGCATTGGGTTGTAAATGTCGCAAGTCATGGATACTAGATTCATTGACCAACAACTCACACCACTAGTGAAGTCGACGTAACAATCTAGGCTAGCAACCATCTGCATATGAAACAAAAGCCTAGTCATACATTCTATGTAACTTGGACAATAATTGTACTACACAAAGAAAAATCACAATGACTACAATGTGTTTTGTGAAAGGGACAATGCAGAGGGCGAGTGTGTGTGCCACCTTAGCATGCGATGTTTTTTTGGAAACCATCACTGTTGGCAATCGATGTGACTTATCTATGATAAATGTTTGCCTGTTCGTGTGGTGTCCCAAGTCTTTCAATTTATGGGAAGAATCTATTCATATACAACCCATTAACAAGGTTGTTTAAAAGATATCCTTCGTGGTCATCCAACACATATGTTCCTTTGGGTAATCATTGTTTGACTATCTAGGGTCCTTTCCACATGGGGATGAACTTAATAAGTCATATTTTCTTATATTTTGGGCATAAAAAACAAGGACAAGATTGTATTTTTAAAGGGTTCGAGGGAAAACATGATGATCATGGTGGGATTTAGTACAATGCTTTATGGTCTCATTTTGTTGTATGAGTCACAATGCTCCTTGTCAAGGTATTGTAAAGTGAATAATATTGGTTGTAGTGCTGGTGCGTTTGTAGTAGTTCTACAGTCAATTGCGGTATAGGGATTTGGAACTCAATGGGTAAGATTGATTATACTTTGTGTAGGAGGTGAAAGGGAGTAAATCCCGTGGTGCTCTTAACTGAGGCCCTATATGCCCACAACACCAGAAATAACATGTGATTCCAATTGGTTTTTTTCTTGCTAAATGTCCATTAGAACATGGTTTTGAGGAATTTGTTGACTGCCTCAACCTATGCATTGAATTGCAGATAGTAAGGGGTAGAAAATCCATGCTTGAACCCTAACAAGAATGATAACTCTTGGAATATCCCATTTTGGAAATGATTTCCATTATCAAAGACCAATTATTTGGGTATGCCAAAATGTAAGATGGCATGATTAAATAAAAACCTGGTTGTTGTGGTGCCAGTACAATTGAAAGTAGGCATTGCATCAACCCATTTGGTAAAGTAATCAATGGTGACAACAATGTACTTACGGCCTTGAGCTGAGGCAAGATGACATTCCATGAAGCCTATTCCCCACTTACAAAAGGGGCCAACCCTGATGACTGGATGCAAAGGGATAGGTGGGGCCTTGGTTTTGCTTAAGAAGATTGGACAATTTTCACATTGTTTGATGGCATAAATGAAATATTTGAAGAGCTATGTCCAAAAGTAATCGGCACAACGAATTTTCTAGGTGGTGACCAATCTTAATAAGTGGCCACCACATGCTCTATTGTGGCAATAATTGAGCACTTTCTCGACCTCATCATGAGATAATCATATTCGTGAAATGTTTTTTAGTCCCACTTCAATAGAGAATATCTTTGAGGAGGAGATAATGAGGGGCTTGGTAACAAATGTGGTGACGATCATCACATGATAGATGGGAGGTGAGTTTATGTGTGTCGAGATATGCGAGGACATATTTGTACCAAGGATCTTCACCAGTTAAGATTAAGAGATGTTCATTTGGAAATTGATTGTTAACAAGGGGTCCCACTACAACCATGGGGAGATCAATAATGATTTTGGAGAGAGCCAAGGATTTTTTTCTTTTGGATATGACAAGCTCTATATCAAATTTTGGGAGGATGACAATCCAATGAGTGAACTTACCATTGATAAGTCATCAACTTAATATGTACTTTATTGTGTTAGACTTTGATAACTGTTTGTTTGCACAACAAGATGCAACGTTACAATTTATGCACTAAGAGGATCATAACCAATTATAATTTCTCATCGTGGTTATAATTGAGTGGTAGTCCTTCCACACTCTTGTTGATGTAATAAAGGACATGCTCACACTAACAGAGCATGATGATGCTAAAACGTAAAGGATTAAATCATTTTCAAAGCCATATAGGGAGATAATGAGCACAGATGTCAAAGCCTTTTTTAATGTCTATAAAGGCATTTCGGCTTAGTCATCCCACTAAAATAGGACGTCTTTCCTAAGAAGACATAGAATTCCCTACACTTATGTAGCATAATATAGAATGAAATGATGAAGGGAGTTGGCCTTGCCTTGGACACTAAACAACTATTTTCATGTTTTTCGGTGGGGGAAGTTCAAGGATGTCTTGGAATTTTAAGGGATCGATGGTGATTCTGGTTTGAGAGATGATGAACCCTAAGAGTCGTCTTGCGATGACATAGAACACACACTTGAGGGGGTTTTGTCGAATATTGTATTTACGACATCTTAAGAAGATAGTCCTCAAATTAGCGAGGTGTTTGATGCATTTCTTGGATTTCACTATGAGGTTGTCGAGGTATGCCAAGATGATGCAAGCTATATCATTAAACACATAGGACATTCATGTTGAAAAGTGGTTGCAACGTTATTTATTCCATTGACTTGAAATTATAGGTGAAGATACCCCATGGTGTTGTAAAATATAATTTATATTAATCTTGTTTACATATCTGTATTTGATTGTAGCCGGAGAAGACATCCACGAAAGATAGGATTTCGTGACCGGCACATGTGTCAATTACTTGGTCGATAAATGATGTAGGGTAGTTGTCCTTGGGACAAGCTTGGTTGAGATCCTTAAAATTTTTCCATACATGGATGAATCCCTACTTTTTGTTCATAGTCACGAGGTTTGATACCCAAGATGTGGAAGTGATGGGATAAATGAATCCCACCCGATGTAGCTTTTCAATCTCTACCTTTGTGGGAGGTGCTTTGGAGGGATGAGAAAACCATTAATTCTATTGTATTGATGACGCTCCAGGCCATGTGTTAATATGATGCTAGATAGTGGAAGGATCGAGACCTAGTATCTCTGCATATGACTAGGCAAAAAAATCTATGAATTATTGATATAATGCTTTGTAAGCAGCTACCTCTTGTTGAGAACATGGGGCTCCAAGTGAGATGTTTTCTATTATGTCAGGGGTGACAAAAATTTACACTTTGATTGTGGATGAAATGTTACCCATATTCCCTTCTTCGAAAGTGTTGGGAACCAAGATAAGATTTTTGAACCAATTGACATGGTTCGAAGGGATAAAGTCCTTTGTTTCAATGGTATAATGCTACGCCATTGTGTTTTGGGTTAAGAAGGAGGATCTATGACATAAATCATTCCAAGGATCCTCAAGAGTGTTCACGGCTTCTAAGACCTCCTTGTATGAATGGAAGAGGTGGTCAAGAAATTTGATTGGGGTTATTGATCCAAGAGTGATTGGAGTTGGGGTTCTTCAAGGGAACAATGTCGTGTGTGGATGAGGTTTTGTTCATGCGACATGGGTCCATCTCATCTATCACAATAAGAGTGGGTGTCATCAATGTACAAAGGGATTCTTTTGATGGTAAGGATGAAATGTCATCATTAGTAGACATGACTGGCAAAGAAGATATGTAAAGGATATCATTATGGTCATTTGTACCATGCGTAGGAGGCAGTGTCTCTTCTTGTGGCAAGGATGGTGATTTTTTCGAGGGAGGAGTAGGGTTATCACTTTAACACATTTGTTCAAGGTAGACTGCTCATTCTGCATGCAAAATGGGGCATTGTAATGAGTAGTTTGTTAATAACCCACATGATCGACATGGACAAGTAACATGTGATCAAAGTAGTCTATGCTACGAGGCCAGGGGACATAAGCCGCGTTTGGGTGGAATCGTGCCCATGTCTATCGAAATTATGTGACCATGTTGTCCACATGAACATCACCCTTCATGAGCCTTCCTCATCTCAGCCGTTGTCATGAAGTAAATAGTGGCAGTCTCTTGAGAGATTGCTTGGGAGCTATTGATGATGGGATGCCTGAGATGAATTGTCACTAGTGTGTCCCAAAATTAAGGCAGTTTGGGACAATGACACATGTAATGACCAAATTGAGAACAAAATGTGCACACATGATTAGTGTGTAATGATTTGTTCTTTGGGATTGGCTACTAGAGGGATAGCTAGTATGTTCCTTGTTGAAGAGTCGACAGAGTAGGTGGCAATTACATGTGTGTTTAGATAGCTCCTTAGCTACAAAAATGTTAGGCAATGGTTGGTTGCATGTCTTTATTTACCACATATAGCACGTGGTTGATTAACTCTTGGGGCAGTGGGTTACTTGACGAAGTGGGTGTTTTCATCTTTGGTAGCTTAATGCCCCATTATTGGAACTTGGTGTGACAATGGATGGTATTGGCATGGGTGTCAAGGGGCCTCAGATTGCTATGGATGGTGCAACTATAGGGACAAGAATATTGACATTAAAATGGGTGTAAGGTTTTGGTACAATTCATAGGTATGGTGGCGTTAAGTACCAAACCAGTATTCCCAAAGTGAGCCTAGACAAGGTGATTGTGGTCGTAATTGGGGTTCTTGCACTCTCAAGGGAGGTAACAAGAAGGGGATTTGAACTATTAGTGGTTTTGAAGGAGGTAGGGGAATGATTGCTTCCTTAGTGGTGATCATTCTGAGGTGTAGATGTCGATGCAGGGGTGACTAATGTGTTATCTTATCATGAGAAGATGGTGCACATAAGACCTTATGTGGAGGTTGGGATTACTGGTGAAGAGATAGAGTATTCCCCCAACAAATCTAAGTCTTTACAAATTCCAGGATTGATATCTACATATGGTGGGTTTTCTTTTGGTCCTACGGTGGGTAGGATATTATCGGGGTTTGAGTTGGGACAAGGCTTATAGTATGTGAAATGGTTAAGGGTGACTATTTTATCATTGTGGGGAAACATCACAATACATAACACTGATGAGGAAACCACCTTCATGGAATACATGTAGCTATGTCCCAAAAGAATGTTGTAATTGAGTTGTACATTGACTACCTTGATATAAAGGAGCACCATTTTGCCTCCCAACACTATGGGGACACTCTAGTATGGACCTTGTGGTTTTAATGTCCCACTATTATAAGCATAAAGGGTGATAAATGATGGGACTAAGTCACGTCACCCAAGACACTTCCAAACATATGTTAGCATCACACAACTACACACCCCTTCATATGCTATGTATCAATTAGTGATGATATTCTTGATAGTAACTAGGATTTGGAAAGCGATAGATGAAGGTAATTGGGGCTCTCCATTTTCAAGATCAAAGGACGTGAAGGGAGAATAATATGGATAAATTGCACCTAACACCGATAGCAATGCCTTATTTTGGGAAGTGAAATACTGAAGAAATTCTAAAACATGCAAGGAAGTGAGTGATCTTCAAAGCTTTAATTATGAGCAACCTTCAACGGGGATTATAGGCAGTTCATTGAAGTGGTGGATTTGGGATCCAAGGGATCTAGTCATTATTGGGATGTGGTATCTCCAAAGGCCCACTAGTGGTAGTGAGACGTTCCTCTCTCTACATAAGGTCAAGGGTTCTATAACCTTTGTTACGGTTTTCAAGGTTTATTTCTATCCTATTCCTGAAGTTATTTTGGAAGGTTCCATCACCTAGGGGGTGAGAATCTCGGTGATGAGAGAGAAATCCCTAATTGGAAAAAGGTTGTTGTAGCACAATTCGATGTGGTTGTGGTGTGTTTGTTGATTGAGAAGAGTTTGCAACAACCTTTTTCCCAACCTCAATTAACTGTTAGGACTCTGGTATCAACGGGGGATGGTGTGCATAATGTTCATACTCTTTGCACATGGCGCAAGGTAAGATGCTCCTATGGTTAGGGTTCTTTCCTTGCTTGGGGAGGTTATTAGTCCTCGCATTCTAATTTTAATTTCCCATGTTCTGGTTTGGATGGGGAGGGGGGATCACCCCCTATCCTTTTGCCTGGTTTTGCTTGTTCTTCCCTTTCTTCAACCCCTACTTTTGTGGCCTAGGGGATTTAGTTGCATTTAGTTGTTCAAACTATTATGTTTTTGTACTGTAGAGGGTTGAACTAAATTGACCCTAATATGAGTCATGAGGTGTGTACCAAGTGGGCCAAGAAATGGAAAATACATATTGTAAATGGATGTAGGGAGAAATGGATTGGGTGCTCGATATGATGTGGATGTTGGAGTTGCTGGTGGCGGGGAAAGTTGCATCAGACTTGCATGGGGATCGTAGAAATGTATGGTCCATACATCATTTTTCCAAATGGGGGATTTTTAGTGATTGTGGGTCCACCAATGCTTGAAGTGTCGATAGTTTCTATTGTGTCATATTGTATTACATAGATACACACGTTTTGGGGTTTTTTCCTCGATGGGAAAAAACCCCTATAATCCCATTGGACGAGTGTGATGTGCTTGAAGGAGGTTGGTTTAGAGAATAATGCTAAGGGACATATGAGATGAGTGTATACAAGTATCCTAACTGAGTGTGTATCAAATCAAAGTGTTGGGCCTTGAGGATGGCCTCTTCTTCTGTTTTGGGTATTATGGTTTCCACATCCTCGGTGATCATGAGGAGTGATTTAAGGAATCAATCTAATAGGAATTTAAGTTGGGTTTATATTTTACACAGTGTCATGCACCTACACCATTCTCAAATATGATTTGGGATGTGCATAAAGGTATTTTGCCGAAATTAAGTTAGAATTTCCAAACCAAGGTTTTGACGTATGGGTAATTGAAAGTATGTGAGAAAGAGGGTGGTTATGGACTCAAATGTAGAATGAGTCATAGATGGTAAATTGATGTACCATTTAGCCACCATACGGGTGAGGGTTCCTTGGAATAGATGAAGGTGAATGATGTCCTCGACTATATTGTTGGATGAACACCAGAGTTGAAATTGGATCACATGGTTAACACGATTATCCCCTTGTAACCCCCTCAAACTTTGGGATATATAATGGGAGGTTGGGTAGACTACATGGCCAAGTTGTTTCAGGGTGAATGGGGTCATTTATAATTTGGATGAATTGGGGATGTTTAGACTCACCATAAATGGGAGTGTTCGATAAGGCGTAGGACTTTCCATTGTGTGTTGTGTGTTACCTGTTATAGGTGATGGGGGAGGCGATGCTGAGGTGTTCGGGTACACAGGGCACTCCCAAAAGATCGAACACCTAGATCAACCACTTACACAAATAGATCACATATCAACACACCGATTTTTTCACGTGGTTTAAACCCTCGAAAGGGAAACACTCCACGACTCGAGCCAAATAGCTACTTGCGGTAGTTTCTTATGCAAAAGAAAGAATGTTACAAATGAGCTTCTCATAATCAGTCAACTAGCCAATGACCCTCCATTATCTTTAAATAGATATCATGGACCAATTGGGTGTTAAGCCGCATATCAAAGTTAGTTATGATTTAAGAGAAGATGAACCATTAGATCACTCTATGTCTAGAACATATCATGACCATCGATTAGATATTTACAAATGCACACTAATGCATACTAAAGAAACACATTTTCCTAACAGATACATTATAACAAGTTGATCTTAACTATCTCCTAAGTGTCTAAATATCCTAACATCCCCCCTTAAGAACAACTTGGGATAGGATTGAAGGATTTACAAAAGTGACACTATTAGGAGAAGGAAGGAGGCATTAGAGTCTATCCCCCCTTAATGACAGATTCTCGAACTCCTAACATAGATCGAAGTTTAGAAAAAATCGCTTCTATAAGACACTTGGTGAAGATGTCTGCAACTTGATCATCTGTAGGGCAAAATAGCACTTCAAGAATGCGATCATGAACATGATTCATGATGAAGTGTCAATGTGTTTTTTGCGTTGATGTTTAAATGGATATTTGGTGAGCTTGATGGCACTTTGATTGTCACACCAAATTAGAGTTGGATGTTGCTCTTTGAATCCAAACTCTGAAAGGATCTGTCGAATCCATAAAGCTTCCCGACTGGCATTAACTGTGGTTTGATATTCTGCTTCTGCTGAAGAAAGAGAAAGAGCTTGTTGTTTCTTACAAGACCAAGTGAAAGGTATAGATCCCAGACAAAAAACATAACCTGTAGTAGAATTTCGATCACGAGGATTGTCAGCCCAATCCGAATCAGTGAAACCAACCAAGAAAGGATCCCTAGTGTACTGTAATGAATCCCAAATTGAATTGTACCCCGAATATATCAAAGTATTCTTTTCATTGCTTTCTAGTGACTTTCATGAGGTGTTTTCATATAACGGGCAACACAACCAATGAAAAAAAGAAAGGTCAGGATGGGAAAGAGTCAAGTATAAGATACTACCAACAAGTTGTCGATACAAGGTGGCATATACTTCAGGTGAAGTACAAGTGGCATAAAGTTTGACTCCAGACTGGAAGGGAGAAGGGGCTAGTCTACAATATTCCATCTGAAAGTGACGAAGAATGTCACAAACATACTTAGATCAAGAAATAAATCTTCCTTCTTTGGTTTGCAAGACTTGGAGACCAAGAAAATAATGCAAATGTCCTAAGTCTGACATTTCGAAATTTTTCTTTAGATTGGATTTCACATGGGTTAGCAGCTGAGGGTCACTACCTGTAAGAATAAGTTCATCAACATATAGAGCAAGTATGATGAAATGGTTTCCTACTTTCTTGGTATAGACATTGGGGTTAGAATGAAATCTAGAAAAATTAGTGTCAAGTAGAAAGCTATCCGTTTGGCATACCAAGCTCAAGGAGCTTGCTTAAGGCCATAAAGGATTTCTTAAGGCGACATAAAAGGATAGAGTTATTCTGAACATATCGACGAGGTTGTTCCATGTAAATTTCCTCCTTTAAATCACCATGTAAGAATGCAGACTTGACATCCATTTGATGGACTTCCCATGTATGTAAGGCTGCAAGGGAAAGAACAAAGCGGATGGAGTTCATTTTTGCGATGGGAGAAAATGTTTTATTGTAGTCAATCCCTTCAACTTGGGGAAAAACTTTGGCAATTAACCTTGCCTTAAGTCTTTCAACACTTCCATCTGATGCGTACTTAGTTCTATAGACCCATTTACATAGGATAACTTTTCTTCCTTTTGGAAAAGGTACAAGATCCCAAGTATCGTTCGCCATTAAAGAATGATATTCTTCATACATAGCTGCATTCCAATCTGGATTTCTTCAAGCTTATGCACAAGTCTCTGGATCATGATTCTCTAAAACTTGAGCCAAAATAGAAGAGGCTCACTGGAATTGAGAACGTGTCTGACGTTGATCTCTAGGATCACTGACAAGATCACCAACTGCTTCACATGTTGAACGAACCCATCGAGGAAGCAATTGTGTTGGTGCAACTGGAGGAACATAAGCAGGTAGAGGTGGATTTTCATCCTCGCTATCATCATAAGAAACTAGAGTTGGAAATATGTCAAGGAATTTGGAAGTAGAAGAAGGCACAAGCGTCGAATCAAGCTCGAAGGCCAAAGATGGCACAAACACCGAGTTAGGCTTGCAAGTCAAGAGATTTTAATCAAATTTAACATCTCTTCTAATGCTTATATCATGATCATGTGGTTGAATAAGTGTATAACATTTTATATCTTCATAATATCCAACAAATATGCACTTTTCACTTTTAGGATGCATGGATTTCCGTATTTCACCTGGAATGTGAGCCCATGCTTCACTACCAAACACATGGAAGTGTCTTACATCTAGTTTAATTTTACTCCATGCTTCTTCAGGTGTGATACCTTGTAAAGATTTAGTAGGGGCATGATTAACTATGTAATTTGCACAATTTATGGCTTCAGCTGAGAATTGAAGACTTAGTCCCTTAGATTAGATCATACAATTAGCCATTTCTTTTAAAGTGCAGCTCTTTCATTCAACCGCACCATTTTGCTGTGGTGTATATGGAATAATGTGTTGTTGTTGGATTCCTTGCTCAGTGCAGAAAGTAGTGAACTTGTTGTTAAAATTGTCTCCTCCATTATTAGATCTCAACTTAAGAATTTGATGACCAGATTGTTTTTCAACAAGGGCCTTCTAGACTAAGAACATGTTAAATACTTCGCTCTTAGGTTTTAGGAAATAAACCCAAGTGCATATGGAGTAATCATCAATGAAACTTAAGAAGTATTTGAAACCAGAAAATTAAGGAGACGGAAGAGGACAACACAAGTCACTGTGCATAAGCTCCAAGGGAACCAAGGCGTGCCAAGAGGCACGTTTGTGAAAATTGTCTCGATGATGTTTTCCGAGTACACATCTGGAACAAACACCATCCCTGCAAGATACCATCATAACACTTGTTACCATATTGTCTTTACATAGTTGTTGTAATGAACATTAATATAAGTGCCAAATCGCTCATGCCAAAGCTTTTTCAAGTCACCATTATGAGCAACAAAAACTGAAGGAAAATGTGATGACCCAAAGTTGGTAAATTTGTACAACCTGGTAATATCATCAACAATTGTGGTAGCTAGGACATGTTGAGGATCTTTAAAATTCTTGATTACAACTTGGTGAAGTTGAAATGTTACAGTTTTACCTTCACCAGAATGAGTGATTTGATAGGCTGGCAACAAATTGTAGGAAATTCTTGAACACATAGTACATCATTAAAATGACCATTATCTACTAGAAGAATTGTTCTAGATCCTACAACCCTTAGAGATCTATCATCACCAATAAATATTTGTTTGGTGTTACATTCATGCATAGTAGAAAATATGGCTTAATCCTTAGCCATATGATAAGATGCTCCATAATAAATGAGCCATTCATCTGAAGTAGAAGAAGAAGATGCAATATAAGAATAACCAGAAGCATAAAATGCATGGCCATGAGAGGTAGATTCTGAAAACGAATCTAGGCCGATGTGGTGCTTCTTCATTGCTACTTCCAAGGCTACCATCTTCTTGAAACACTTAGATTATCATGATTATATTTCCCGCAATAATTGCAATGACACTCAATCTTCTTTCCTTTTGGATTGGCTACTTTTTCATTTTTGATAGAATGAGTTGACTGAGAGGGTTTGGGACCCTTGTTTGGCTTATTATTGTGAAAATTTTGTTTCTTGGGAGCCTTGGACTTTTCTTTCTGTTGGACCAATAAGACTTTCCCAGATGTATCTGCATTGCTAATCATCCCAAGATGTATGAGCTTATCTTGCTCTCTAATAAAGGAATCACAAAATGATTCAAGCTAGGATCTATATAACTAGTTGGATTCAAATATTCTTTCATGGAGTAAAATGTAGATACAAAAACAAAATATGCAGGTCAAAGTTTGGAAAGAATATGATAAATTCATTGCTTGTCTTCCCTCTTCATTTTGCATTCTGCACATAAGAGTCTAAGAGTTTTGTACTTATATAAATAATCTTGAATGCAAGAAAAATCACTCAGATTTAAAGAAATCAACTCATTTTCGAGTTGATGACCTCGAATTTCATTGTGTTTACCAAACACAGCTTCCAACTTTTCCCAAGATTTATCAGGTTCATCAATTCCAGATATGTGGATCACAAATCAGTAGAGATTGACATCACAATCAATCCTTGAGCTTCATCACATTTATTTGTCCATTTTATTTTATTATCATCATAAGTGGGTTTTGTTTCTTTCCTTGAGGTAATTATGAAAAGTCCCCTACTTTGTAGAACATCCTCCATATGAGATTTCCATGACAAATAGTTGGAAATAGTAAGTAGAATATCACAAGGGGCAGCCGTATTGTAAAAACAGAAACCAATGGTATGGATGCAAAGAGCTTGAAAAAATAGGATGTAAACAAAACAACATTGAAAACTAACTCTAGATGAGGAAGTTATGCTTGATCAAAGAAAATGTTGAAGATGACCCCAATAGTGACGTGGCATATAGAGAATTGACCAACTAAAAAAAAGACCCCCCTCTTCCGTAGATGAACCTTTTAAACTCAATTTATAAGAAAGTTTCTTTAAGTGAATCACTTTTGTAAAATAAGTGAATTTCACTTTTACAAAGATGTTACTTCAAATATTGCAGCAAAAACGAAAAGATTTAAGCTACTCGCTTTTATAATTTAAGTGAGATGCAATTTTACAATAAAGTAACTTAAAATTAAAAATTACATACACTCTAGAAAAGTAACTAATAAGGGTTAAACTCAATACCTTTTAATGAATAAAACAACTTTGAACCAAGTGAGCCAATATTAAAAGGTATGTAAAAGATGGGAAGGAGGAAGCTTTTTATTTATTTATTTATATTTTTTAACTCTTCTGTCTCGATCTCTATGCTTGCTTATTTTCCTGCAAAACACTCTACAAACCAAAACAAAAAAAGAATATAAAGAAACAAACTTTCCCACACTTTTGGGTTAGATCTCTTTAGCTTTCTCGGAATGTTTGTGTTTTCTCTTTGTTTATAATTCGTCGCGATCACACAAGGTGCATGGCAAAGAACATGCACGGTAGAGACAAACCCTTTCCTTTATGTTTCTGATTTGCCGCGATCGCGCAAGGTGCACGACAAAAAGCATACGCAAACAGGGAAGCAAACAATCTGAAACTAAAACAAAGAACTAGATCTGATAATAAATTTTATAAAACGTGAGAAATTAAATAAAATAAAAATCTTTATGTTGGAGATCTGACATTTTAAAACTCACTTTAGCCATCAGAGTTTTAAATCTTTGGTTGAAGTCCCAAACAGACTCAGTTGGTAATTCCTTGATCTCTTTTATCTCTGTAGTGCATTGCAACTTAGATTTAGGAATTTTAAACTCATCTATCAGTACCGTCTAGATTTGATCTAAGGATTTTGGGGAATCCCTACTGGAACCACAGAGAATTTCATATACCAATAAAGCACACGACCTCTAAGGGTTGTGATCATCTGGGTTGTTTTTATATCCTCATCTTAGACTTGTCGCATTGTCCATTTGGACTTGTCGTATTGTCTATACAACTTCGCATAGGAACCGATGTTTCTCAGGGTCCTCTACCCCATTTCCATTAAATAATAGTAACTTTATATCATTTCCATCTATTCTTTTATGCTTAATATTGTTGAATTAAATATTCTGCTAGTGGAACTTCCTTGACTATTATTCCCACTATTACTATTGTTATGATTGACAAAACCATTGGGCTATGTGTTTCTAGATATTATCTTAGGTCCTGGGTGTTGTTCAGGGAAAATCTACCTTATGACCCAAGGGTCTGGGGTCACCAACATACAAATACCAAACTTGCAGATGTACATCTATCTATAAATTTGAGAGAGAAATGGGGCAGAAAGATAGTGTGCCTTGTTTATGAAGGCTAGTCCTAGGTTTTCTCCTTCAATCCAAATGCTCCAGCAGCTTCAAGGGTTCTTTACATATGCAAAAGAGATAGATTCCTTCCTACATAATCTTATATGTTATATAAAATATTAATGAAATATTATAATTGAAAGAAGGCAACAATATAATTCATGAATCATAACACATACGAACATTGATCCACCAATTGTGGAAGAAGATCTCTCTTTATTGATAAACAAAAGTGAAAGATACAACCTAAATCTGATACAAGTCCTCCTCTGCTAACCAAGGAACCGAGTTTTGCGGCTCCAAATCTCCAAGGGTATTCCTCTAGCATAACCTTGCTCTCTTGAGATATATCTTTAACCTCAACCCCTCCCCTCTATTTATAATTAATAAACGAGAGGAGTTACGAAGGTTAAGATGGTTAGGGAGGTTGGGGACGTTATGATTATAAACCCAACTTTCTCTGACTAATCATGTTTATATTTTTTTAATTTTGGCTTAAGGTAACCATGGGTATGAATACTAGAAAGTCGTGAATGGACTGCGAATTTTATGAAGGCAACCCGTGAATGCAAAGTGTGATCATGTAACCATGGGTTATATATATAGCTACCCGCGAATGACTCGTGAGCTACAATGTCAATAGTCGCGATTACAACTTAATCTCTTTAGAAAACATGGGCAAGATTAGCGGGAACAAGATGAATCAAGGCACATGCTCATCTAAAGGTTTTGGAAACTTCTATCCATGGTGTCCTTTTGTGTACCGACACATTGAGTGTCAGTACTCGGACAGAGAAGTGCCATTTCACATGATAACAAATGCCCCCTGATGTATGAGGTCAGAGGGAAATGATGGCCGAAATACATTACAATATTTATTCTTCGATAACTCAGTTTCCAAGGCCGTAGAGAGGTACTTGAAATAGACAGATCAAATTCATGTACAAAATCATTTCCGAGGATGCCATGTTCAATAAAGTGGAACACTATCTCCTTTACAATATTTGATTACATCTTATGGTATAGGAAGCAGGGCCACACATGTATTACAATGGTGGATCAAAGCCACAAAATACAATGATGAGTCTTCAATATATGGAAGTAGTGTCACAGAACATAACACAATCTTGTGCAACTTAGGTTATAGATATTGTAACCTAAGGTCTTCGTCCAAATACATAGTAACCAATACAACTTCTACCATGTGAATATGTAAGTTGAAGTCAAACATGGAAGGAATTCATCAGAGTGTTAGTAAATGAGTGATGCAGACAACTGAAGCAAAGGAGTTCACTAATATGTGTAGTGAATCCTAAGGTACCATCTTCAGAACTCTAGGTCTTTGTCTTAAGGAGATATTGATGAGAAACCATTGTGCGAGGAGGAAGGAAATGAATCCTTCAATAGATCACAAGAGTAACTGAAGACTAGATGAGGGAAGGTAGACACAGGGAATTATCAAAGATGATAATGATGGGAATCAAGATGACCAAACAAAGGTAAATATCCTTGAATAGTGGGCACGACACAGAGATGACCCAAGGCAACTTTTAGACTTTCAGATAGGACAACTAGACTTATCTGTCATGTAGAAGATATGATCATATTCCCCGTGTATAAAGGACAAGTGGAGGAGTAATAACTCGAAGTGATCGCTGAAGTGGAAGTGGAAAACTGAGACATGAGTATCAAGAAGTTCAAAGAGTGCTTTGTTCAAGGATGACATGCTGTCACTGCTTATAACCCAAAGAGTGAAATTCTTCCTTTCCTTTCTTGTTTAAGTCCAAGAAAGTCAACTCGAGTCTCTCTTCATTTTTGACAAGCTTAAAGAGGAGAGAGAATAATGCTTGATATGTCACTGGTTCCTGGATTTTACGATCCCTAATTAGTAGATGCTCGTTGGTGTTTTCATAGTTTTTAAAGTATGAAAACTCCGAAGAGGACTCTAGGGGGGGATTTTTTTTGTAAATTTAGTCTCAGAAGTCCGAAAAAGTATAAAACAATAAACCAAAGAAATATCTTAGCTTCCGAAGAAATAAGGTGTGCCTTTTTCGTACTTAGTTGAGAAGGTCCAAAAAAGGTTTAAATTACCACCTAACTTATGCACCTTCAAAAGCAACATATAGCCTTAGTTTAACGAGTGTGAAGGAAGGCAAGATCAATCAGAAAGTTCCTTTTGTTTACGAGAAATGGGACTTACAACAGTAAACTTGATGCTTTTTTCTTTAGGGTTTAGTGAGCACGACAAAGACATAAAGTATGCTCGAAATATTTTTCATGTTTGGGTCCAGAGCATGAAAAATAGAAAACTAAGCTCA
The DNA here is from genome assembly GCA_001517045.1 of Pseudotsuga menziesii. Lineage (NCBI taxonomy): Eukaryota > Viridiplantae > Streptophyta > Pinopsida > Pinales > Pinaceae > Pseudotsuga > Pseudotsuga menziesii. Next base: position 452,968 of record LPNX010229739.1, read on the forward strand.
TACCGAGAGTTCATTTTCTGTAAGTTTATTCCTTCAAGCCCGAAAAAGAGATAACCATATTCCTGAAGATACTCTTCATTTTTCATAAATACTCTACATGTTCCAGAAAAATGATAACCTACCACCAATGTAGATGATCGTTCAATTTACCTTAACAAGTCTAAACAAACATGTTTACTCAGTTCTCCAGTCTATTTTAAGGAGCCAGGCCAAGGCCTAAAGATAACTCCATAAGGGCGAAAGCCTTATAATCGGGTGTAGCTTGGTAAAAATATGCAAAATGAGGCTCATTTTGTCATGAAAAACAGCTACAAAGGCTCCCGCAAATTAAGACAATTGCGGCATGGGTACCAGAAAGATAAGTAAATGTTCTAAACTAGGGTTACCCATGTAAAGGAGGCCCTATCCATGAAAGATCAATGATGTGTACAAGGTAAAGAGGGGTTATACACCATATTCCATGGATGAAATGAGATCCTAGGTTTAAACAAAGGATGCAGTATGAGTGCAAAGTATGCAATGGAGACCAAATCCTACCCTATATGCGACATAAATCAACTTCTGGATCATCCAGGACCTGTTGCAGCTAGGAAAAACACATGGTATTAGTTCACATCACACAAAATGACGTTAAACTATACAAAGTGGGTAGAAATTTCAATTTTTTACTATAAATAGCTCAAAATCAAAACAACACATACAATTTGAAGTTTTAAACCAAATTTAGCTATTTTACCTCCTTACTTCGATCGATCACTGTGGGAAATCCAACAGACCATTTTTGAATCCGGAAGTTGCAGGTTGCTATTCTCTCCCTCCTCTTTAATTTGATGCATTCCAATTTTAATTATAATGGTCAATTTATTGTATTTATGCTAGCCCTAAAGGAATCCCGGGGTAACTGTGGGTGGCCTTCATTACACCCATAAATGTAAGTTATAACCGCGGGTCGCCTGTAGTGCAACCCGTGAATGGCTTGCGTTGTGCAGACTACACAGCCATGAATACTGCACAAATGTGATTTTTTTCAAAAAATTGATAATGAAATTGATTTTTGTTGGAATCTAATGATGGCAATGGTTCTTTGGCAGGAAATCATTGTGCTGAAATGGTGGGAACGATAGCACGAGGACATGTACCATGATGCAATGAGATATCCCTTAAATTTGCAAGCTTTGCAAAGATGTGGTTTGTTGAAATTCTACTTCACGTCGAATATGCAAGCCCAAATCCATCTATTGGAGACATTAGTGAACTTATGGGATTACGAGCTTGTGATATTTGACCTCCAAGGGGAAACCTTGGAGTTGACCATAGAAGACATTTATTTTATTACAGGATTATATTGCAAGGGGCACCTGTGAACCTGGAGGGCGCCGGTTGAGGCGGTGACCCACTCAACGTACAATATTACATCAATGCTTATTGTTTTCCTGGGACCTAGAAATCAAGGACACAAATCTGGATTGCGCAGATTACCAGCTTTCCACTGAAAGTATTGGTAAGCACCGTGGTCAGAGTTGCAGGATCATCTACGCTACATTTAGTAACGTAGACTCATTTACATGTAGCGGTAGAGTGTATGTGGGGTTCACTGTTTGATTGGTGTTCGGGACTAGTCTCGATTATGAAGAAACAACTATCTGATTGCAGGAGGGGTTGAAAGAAGAATTTTGGATATGCCATCATATTAGTTGCATTATTATTTGAGAGGGTTCCTACCCTCAGCCCCACAGTGACCTTACCACAATGCCCACCCCATGATCCTATACTCACGCAGTGGGGCGACATTTTCCTCTGATAGGGTGTTGGAGGTGGGATCGAGAGTGGATATGACGACGACTTCTACTCATGGTGGAGTAGACAAGTACCTACTCTTGAGAAATTCCCCTATGCAGGATTAGATTTCAAGGGTGAGCCGTAACTCATCCTCGCTCCTAGAGGAGCATGGGGAGAGACAGGTATGACTTTTTACATTTTCATTATTTGATTTTTATGATATTTTTGTTCATATATATACACATCTGAACTTGAGTTTGACCTACTTTATGTTGGTATGCAGATGTTGGACCAGTGCGATCTGACGAACATCCTCAGAATTTTGTGTGGCCTATGGAGATTGTTGGTGATGATGCGATGCTTCGTATGGTGGAGGGGAAGGTTGCCAGGCTTACCCATGATGTCCCCACTCTCAGGATTGAGAGGATCCCTATGGGGATGCAAGAGCATGTAGTTGGTGTTCCTTCGTCCTGGTTACACCTTCTTAGAAGGGTAAATAGGGTCGTGCTTTATTACCGGGAGTCTGTAGAGGTAGCCGCAACCGAGGAGGCTAAGGATCGGCCCTAGATCTATGCATTTTATGGATTGCGATCCTATTTTTGTATTTTGATGTACTTATGACAAGATCTTCGGATCAAACTTGATGTATATATGGACATATTTTTACACACACACACACATATATATCTGGTTATGTACATGTGTTTCAAATGCGTCTTTGTATTTTATTTTACAATGTATGTGTTAAGTGCCAATCGAGTATATAATGTGTGTATGCATAAGTGATTATGTTCTGATATCTTGAAATATGATTGTTTGAAATGTATTCAAAATTTATTTCAATCAACCTGACTCGTAAAAACTGACGTAGTAAGCTAGGGTGTCTCACCTGATAATCACCATTAAGTTGGGAAACCACTAACTAAGAGTCAAGCCTGACTTCCAAATGGGTAATACCACACAACATAGCATCCCAAAGCAGTTCAATGACCTCACTGTATTCAACCATATTATTGGTTGCAAGACCTAAATAGGCGCCACCGGATGCAACCAGTTGTCCTAAGGGTACATAAATGACCCAGGTGGCTGAAGCCATATTACAACTGTGACGGTTGGCGCCGTCAGCGAATCTTACGAACCACTTGAATGACATATGAAACAACAAGCAGTCTATATAAGAAACATTAACCAGTAATGACCTATTGTACATAAACATACAATAATAATATAGGAAAAATTATCGTGCCTAAGCATAATACTTGTTCCGGTTGAGCCCATTTCTAGGCTCCGATAGTTTGTTACCATCGAAATCGGTTAACTCATAAGCATCCTTCTTTAAAACTTTCGACACGACATACGAACCTAACCACATGGACTTAAACTTGCCTACCTCCATGGGTTCCTTGTCCTGATCACAAAGCAATACAAGTTCTCCCTCAGAGAAAACTCTAGGTTTTACAGCTTTATCATATTGGTGTTTGACCCGGTTCTTATGAGCCTTTTTTGAAGTAAGGGCATCTCTGCGTTGTTCATCTACATTTTCTAAGTGAAGAAAATGTTCTTCAAGATCGGTAGTGTCAGGAAGCACATGAATATCAATTTTTAGAGATGGTATCTCGCATTCAACCGGTGTGACTGCTTCCACTCCGTGAACGAGCTGGAAAGGCAAGAAACCTATGACAGTCTTAACATTAGTGTGGTATGTGCAAAGTGTAGGGTAAAACATGATATTCCAATTTGACCTACTTGTGTTGATTGTTCACTTAAGAATGGTTTTCAAGGTCTTATTAACCACTTCTACTTGTCCATTCGCCTGAGGGTAAAAGGAAGATGAATGATCTTTCCTAAATCGTAGCATGGTGGTCAACTCAGCCATCATGTTGTTCTGAAAATGACTGCCATGGTTAGTGACAATCTGCTTTGGTATGTCGAACCTAGCAATGATTTAATTGAAGATGAAATAAGTTGTCATTTCACCATCGTCCTTAAAGGTAGGCATTGGCTCTTCCCACTTCGTAAAGTAGTCTACAGTGACAATGATGTACTCGTGCCCTCTGACAGAAACTGGGTTGCACATCATGAAATGTAGCACGCACTTAGTGAAGGGCCCTATCGCGGTGATGGGAAATAAAGAAGTAGGGTGTGACCTCATCTTCCTGGTATAGATATGACAAGAATGAAAGTACTTTACAACTTCCACACAATCTTTAAAGATAGTGGGACAGAAATAATCAACAGGTAGAATCTTCTGGTCTGTTGCTAACTAGATAAATGACCCGCACACACTCTGCTATGGGAATCGTTGAGGACATTCTCTACCTCCTCATGGGTGAGGCACCGACGCAAGATAGAATCCAACCCTCGTGGATACAAAGTATCGTTGATGATAATGTAGTTTTATTTCTTCATAGGTCCAAGCGAAAATATCTCTGAATTCTTTAAATAAGTCCATATAAGACTGTATCTGAAGGGGAGGAGTTCTGGACTCTCTGGATGTTCCCTATGATGTTGGGTTTCACTGAATTATCAACAGGAATAGTCTTGGTAATGTTAATTAAATTACCCTCAAACTCGACATCACAGGTGAGTATTGGGGGCTAAGGATTGGTTACTATATCGGATGAAACTGTTTATGCAAATTGTTCTTCTACCATATGGCAATGGGGAAGGAAAGAAGATCGGTGGTGATGATATTTCCAGGGCATCTCATCTAAGGACATAACTTCCATGATGGAATCATTAGAGGGGATTATATGTGAAATATAATCTAGAGACAAGGGGGTTTTCTAGCCAATACAGTAGGTGATATGTATCTGAAGCCACCAAAAAATGATCGTTGATGGCGATGTCATTGGTACACTAAATAGCCTGGTACATTTATTCAAAAGGACTCACTGATGTCGGATCAATAATGGAATTTCCTTTATCCATTGTAGAAGTAGAAATCATGTTCACGGATGTTGCATGCAAAACAAGAGGAGGATTAGATAACGGAAAGATTCCCATGAGTGAGGAATCTTTAAGAAGACCCACTACAATGTTATGATATGAGGGGTTGTGGAAGCCAAAAGAGGAGCATTGTTTGTAGTATTTTAAGTCGCATCAGGTGAACAGAAATCGAACTGGCCAATGGTAACAATCTTCCCTTGCAATGGGAACTGGACCACCCGAAAAACAGATGAAGCCAGCTTACATTGCATAAAACCAATTTCAACCTAGGAGAAGATCGTAATCTAAAGGAGTAGTAACAACTTCAACATGAAAGGAAACTGATTTCCTCCCCAATTCTACTTGGATAGAGGGAAATAGTACATAAGGTTGAAAGCCATGACCATCAAAATCCTTTAATGTTGTGGGCGAACAGTTAATCTCAGGAGAACCGATAGCTCTCCAACATGATAAAGAAATGGTCGAGGTTGAGGCTCCCTCATCCAATACGGTACGCCAGATCATCTTCCCAATAGCTTTTGTGGACAATTGGAAAGCCAATTAATGGGAGAGCCAAGATTTAAAATCATCCAACTTGAAAGCGATATTGTTATTGTTTTAAGGATCCAGTGCTCCAAGGACTGATAAAAAATTATCCCATTGTGTAGGACATGTTTGGAGTACCTAGAAAATCGACATAACATAAGGTGCTTGAGCCAGATATTCCACTATATTATAGTATTGGGAGGCATGTGCGTTAGGATTAAGTATGGAATTTCAAAGTGTACTCTTAGGTGGGCAAAGAATTACATCAAGAGTAGGATTTTCAATCTGAAGACCATTTGCGGGAGGAGGAGTGGATGATGAAGGTTTTTCGGGTGGAGCATTATCAATTTTCTTTTTTGGAGGAGGGCCATAGCATTGGGATCAAGTATTAATATTAACGAATTCACTTGACATCATTTTGACTTCATCTATGGAAGATGAAGAAGGCCTATGCAAGGATTGATTATCAATCAAATGTTGTTGGGTAGGGAAAGGGTCTGTAAGAATTGCTTGGGTGGAGGTATTTTTCAAAAAATTACTGACTTCCTTGCGACGAGGACACTCTTTAGTGAAGTGGTCACCTCCACAAATCAGGGAGGGAAACTTTTCCTTTCTCTTATTTTTAGAATCAATGTCAAGGTTTTTTGTTTTCTTACCTTCCTGTTGGTTGTCAGATTTCTTGGATTTGTTTTTACCTTTTTTCTTTCCTCCCAAATATTCTATGGATTGAACCGCATTCACTAAGGTAGAAACAACAGGAGGGAAAATAGATTTGGAGGGTGGAACAGGTTGATTGGAAGGTGCAGCTGGTTGATTTTTCTTTTTCACGTATTTGGCTGATGATCGTGTTTGAACTTAACCAAGAACGCCATCAGCGGGTGGCTCCGTTGTAGGTCTTGAAGGATCTGAGGTAGGGCGAAGAGCGTGAGGAATTTTAGGTTGTACAAAGTTCTCGATTGGGAGTAAACCAAGTCTAGGTATTGAGCATGCCTAATGGCCCAATCTTCGGTAACAACACTTCCCATGGAGACATCCCTAGCAATGGGAGGGAGTGAAGACTTTGTAAAGCAATCGGCGAGTAATTGATCAGGAATAGGAGCCTCAATAAACCTATGCCTTCGTCTCCATTCATGTATTTGATCAAATATAAGAGAGGAAGTGTTCTGGTGAAGCGAGGTCAAGAGGTCCGTACCTATCTCGTATCATATTGGTAACTGAAAATGTGTTAAAGATGCCCTTGCTAAGGTGAAAAAACCCCAAAAGGAATGTTGAGATATCTTGATATACCATTTCACAGTTATTTCAGTGAGAGTTCTCTGAAACAAACATAGACGAATTGAACCATCCATCATAGAATTAGATGAGCACCACAAATGAAAGGTCATTATGTGGTTTTTGGAGTCCTAACTAGGCTTTCCGTCGAATTTAGGTATGTCTAAGGGTAACTTAATAGGGATGGTCGACCACGATGGATCATAATGTATTGGGTTGTTGATTAACCTGGACAAACCTGGAAGATCTAAGGTATCCAGAAATGGTAATTGTTGATTAGGTTGGGGGTACTGGTAATACTGATATGGTATCCGTGGACTAGTAGGACCACAAGTAGATTGATAAACATGCATATATTATGCCCCCATGACTGGTTGGATAGGTGGTTGATTTCCAAATGATCCACTTGAGAGTCCACCAAGTGGTGGGCCACTCGAGGGAGGTGGGCCTCCAGGGGTTGGTCCTTTAGGTGGTGGGCCTCCAAGGGTTGGTACTCCATGTGGTGGGCCTCCAGGTGGTCTTCCAGGGGGACCTCCAAAAGGTTTTCCTCTAGGGGGGCCTCCAAAAGGTGGTCCTCCTGATGGGCCTCCAAAAACTCCAGTAGTATTTATAAAATATCCTCTGGGTGGTGGGACATTTGACCAATTAGCTTGCCCCCATGGGCATAAGTATTTCTGGGGTAGGGCATTCTAGGATACACAGCCCCTGGAGGTGTTGGTTGATAAGTTTGATGAAAAACAGGTGGTTGATTTTCTGGATAATTATGACCCTAAGAAATTTGACTAACGGCGGGTTGAACCCATGAAGGTTGTCCCGTGCCAGAAGAGGGAATAAATACATTGGTATTTGGAGAAGGAGTGTTAAATGCTAGTTGTCATGCCACTAGGTTTTTCCTCATGCTAGAGACAGTTCCCCTGGTAGGTAAAACAACTTGGGTTGGGGGTAACCCCCTAAGTGTGGAAGCTATTGGGGTAGCAGAAACTGAAGGTGAATTATGGGTAGGTAGGGCAGGGATGGAAGGTTGACTTGCGTTGTAATTAACCATGTTTTGAGCTGGTGACCCTAATCTAAGAGCCACATGTGATGGTGAAAGGCCATGGTATCCTGGTGGGGTGGTTTTCAATCGATGAGGTAGGGGGGAAACACTTCTCCACCTAATGTCATTCCCTATCTTCTATAAGTGTTGTACAGTTTCCCTAACTTATTTGAAGAATTCATCCTTGGAGGGAGTTGTGTTTTCTCAAATGGGGGTAACATAAGATGGTCTAGTAGTCTCGTATTCAGAAATGGCCTGACCTAGAGAATTTTCCCAAAAAGGAGCAGTTGGACCAAATTATGTTACCACTGTGTCATTTGTTGGGTGATTGAACACCCAATCTGGTGCATTAGGTTGACCTTCCGTTCAAAATCAGAAAGTAGGGTCTTCTGTAGAAGGTTTTTGGACTATGACATGACTTTGAAAAGAGGAAATTTCTTCCCTGGATTCAACAACAGGAATTCCTTCTACATGAGATTTAGCAATATTTGCTTGGTCCATAGTTTCACCTTCGTTTCCTTCCATGGCAGGAGGGGAATCAGGTGGCAAACCCTACAACCTGTGAGATCATCTCGCAAGTAGATCTGCCATGGTGTTGGCTGAAGCTTTCTACTCTAAAGCTCTTATACAAAGAAGAGATCACTAGCAAACAAACCTATGCAAGCTAAGGCCGCAAGAAAACTTAAATGACTGGATGGGCTTATGATAGTTGGTTCCTCACTAGGATTGTCAAGTTGTCACAACTTGGGATATACCACAAGGTCCAACAGCAAAATGCGACAAGGAGGATTGGGACCATACCCTTTCCTGAACACCCGACTACCTGGACGACACATGCATATTAGCTCCCTGAGTGTTGTTCTCAGTGTATTGCTCCAACAACATGGCCAAAAGGATTTTCTCAGTTGGTTTGGGTATCTTAGAGGGGTCTCCTGATATACTCAATCTACGTAGGAGCTCAAATATGTATTAGTGTTTTCTTATGCACAACCATTCAAAAGGGTCCTTCCAATATACCACCAAGTATGTGAAGTACCTTTCGAAATGCCTCTAGGGTACGTGAAAGGTCGTTCGATATACCAGTAGTACGTGGAAGAACCACACGATCCTCGAGAGGTAGTGCAGGCAAATAACGACATCTCCTATGTTTTAAGACATCGGAACACGTCTCTATCCTATCACTCAAATTACTAAAAAATTTAGCCTAGGATACCGTTGATTTTATCTTAATGGTTAGTGAATGTTTGTGGAATGTACATCAATATGCCAAGTTAAGATCTATATGCAATGCAACTCTTCTCTTCAATGAACGCTAAATAGAGCAAAGGAGAAACTTTTCTTCTTTTAAAAACAAAGATGACATGCTACTTTCAATGATTTAAACCTCAAGATATTTAACAATTCTTCAAACACACAAGATCTTTCACCATTAACACTACAAAATCTCTGAAAGGAGGAAGGAAGAAGAGATTCTAATGCCTAAAGATATATGCTTCCTCAATCAAACTCATAAAGAACTATTTTTCTAACTACTTAGGCAAACCAAGAGTAATCAAAACAAAATAAGTGAACTATCTTCTTTTGTTTTTTAATATGACTCGAAAAAAAGAACGCTAAACAACAATGCAAAAGAGCTACAAATATTCTTTCCTCATAATCCTACAATCACTTTTAGAGAATGAACCAAGCAAAACATGCATCCAAAACTGTAATTCATATACAATTTCTTCCATTACAAATTCCTTATTGACGAAAAATTCTAGATATGAACTCAACAAGAGATATCAGGTTGTCAAACGATTAGACTTAGGAAGAAGACAGTAAGCAAATTGAACAACAAACCAAGAGAAACAAGAAACATCAAAGCACAAGCTTTAAAATGGTGATTGGCCTACCTCAGTGCACTGTGTAAGGCTGCACCAGAGTGAGTGACAGCACTGGTCATCGCACTATGTAAACTAGGTATAGGTGCCAACAGCGCACTGTGCAGTAAGTAAGAGAGTGCCAGCGGTGATTTTTTTCAGAGTGTAGTAGACGCCAGAGTGGGGTCGACACTCTGTCAAGTCTACCCAAGTGCGCTGGCAGATCTAAAGAGGAAACCAATGATGGACTCAGCTGGACTGATAAGGAAGTAAAGCACACTTCACAAGAAGCAATTGAAAAAATAGTAAGGTGAATCATTCGCCTTAACAACTCAAATGAGTTAAGCAAATAAAATCACAAGTTTATAAGCAAGAGTGTTACCAAAAATCTTAGATCTAACTGGATCGGGTCCATATATGACTGGATCTATCCCAGAACTGACTGGATTTATATCCCTAGATTGGTCACCAATTTTGTTAGTAGGAATCCTTCAACCAGTGTGGACACTGCTTATTCCTCTAGCCTATATGGTACAAGTGTAGAACAAAAAGTCACAGCAGCATATCCTCTATATAATTAATCTACTTGAATTGAATAACTCTTTTACCTCATATATGGAAATTATTACCTTTGTTTCATTGTTCTTCATACGATCTATAGTACCTGTAAAGAAGCATTAGAAACAAGACAAAGGATAAGAGTAACAAGACATATCAACAATCCATATTAGTGATCAAGGAATCTAATAATAAATGATTGATATTCACATAAATCATATATGGGAAAGGGAAACACTTCTGTATTAATCAAATGAAAAGAGAAAGCTCTAACACGAGCCTTGATGTCAATAGCTTTATCTCCATAACGTATTTGACACACTAGTCACACAACTCAAATACTCACACAAATCTCTTTGCTCGCAACACTCAGTCAACTTTGCCTCAACACCAGACTTCAATCCAACAACATAAGGATGCTCTCCTTGGTCTCCCCTCACATAGTCCATGAAGCCTTCTTTTATAGGATAAGGGAGGCTCATATGAGATGAGATATTTTAGGAAGATGACAGGGAATGATACCTATGGGCTAGGAGGTCGAGTGCCAACTCTCCGTAACATATAGGAACATCCTCCACGATAACTTTCACTTGGAAACTTCTCGAAACTTCTCTTTTTTTCTTTTAAATCCTTCTGGCGCTTCTTGCAGTGAGAATATGTGCGTCGACGCACTTTTCAAACAAGGTAGACGCACCACTGTGTTAGTTTTGCAACATTAAGCTAGCATTATTAGGATCTTTAACTAAGAGAATAACAAGTACATCAATCAAACACAAGAGACAATGAACACAGTGTTTTTCCTCGGGGAAACCATAAAGGAGAAAACCCCGCAACTTCCTCAAAGATAGAATCAACACCAAAATAGTAAAAGCCCCAAAATAGTACGTGATCTCCCGACAACAGTAATCTTCTTCTTATCTAGCCCCAGTGTCTTCTCCTTCCTCAACTATTTGCTACACTTGAGTGTGGATGAGTTGTGTGATAAATAAAGACTCCAGTTCTCTATTTATACTAATCCTGACATGACTAAAACCCTACTAGGGCCGACCTCTACTATGAGAGTCTAATAACCCTAGTACCCCGGAACTATGGGGAATTTAACGCTTAAACAATCGAAGGGTTACTCACTATGACTTGACATGACTTGTTTACATTATTGATCCTCCCAATTGGAACATCGGGGCATGACAATATGACTCATTGTATTATAGATACATCCCGGAATAAACATCGGGTTACAATACATAAAATACATAGATGAATACATTCTGAAGTTACAAATACATCAACACTCCCTCTTAATTAGGAAGGTATTCTTTCGACACAATTTTCAGCACTGGTCTTCTTCTTTGTATCAGCTGGATCCTCTCATCATCTGCATCTCGAGTCTTCTGAGTCTTCAAGTCATCTTCATCTTCAGATCTGGATCATCTCTCGATCTGGATCATCATGGGACATCATCACTGGATCTGGATCATCACTGGATCTGGATCATCACTGGTCATCATCACTGGATCTGGATCATCATTGCTGGATCATCATCACTAGATCTGGATCATGACGGGTGCTATCTCATGATTCTTCTCATCACAGGAAGTTCTACAGAGCCAGCCCCTTTTCATGATGGTTGTAGGCCTAACCTCCATGTAAGTCTTCTTCAGCACTTATATCTGATCAACACATGATCGAAGAATGGCTCATCATTTCTATCTGATCAACACATGATCGAAGAATGGCTCATCATTTCTATCTGATCAACACATGATCGAAGATAGATACTACACTTAGATCAACACATGATCGAAGAATGGCTCATCATTTCTATTTGATCAACACATGATCGAAGATAGATACTGCAGTTACATCTGATCAACACATGATCGAAGAAAGGCTCATCATTTCTATCTGATCAACACATGATCGAAGATAGATACTGCACTTACATCTGATCAACACATGATTAAAGAAAGGCATTCCCAACACTTACATCTGACCTACTCGTCAGAAAGGCATGCCCAACACTCACATCTGATCATGTAGGAACTAATCCTATAATCATATCAGAAAGGCCCAGCACTTACATCTAATCAACACATGATCGAAGAAAGGCTTCAACATCTCTATCTGATCAACACATGATTGAATATAGATACTGCACTTACATCTGATCAACACATGATGCAAAGAAAGGCTCAACACTTATATCTGATCAACACATGATGCGAAGAAAGTCTCTGCACTTACATCCACCTAGGCGGGAACACATCCTGCTCACAATGATGGAAGGGCTTGCACTCATATCTGATCATGAGGGAACACATCCCAACAATCATATTAGAATGGCCCCCAGTCCTCCTCAACCGAGCTACCTGATAACTAACTAGGTGCCTCCATTCTCCTAGAGAATGGCAGTTTCCCTTACATCCGACCTACTCGTCGGAATGGCCAACACTCACATCTGACATGGGAGGAACTTAATCCTTTAGCCATGACAGAATGGTTCAGCCCTTACATCTGATCAAGTGGGAACACATCCCTCTATCACATAAGAATGGCTACTCAGCCCTAGACTGAGTGTTCCTGGTAACTAACCATGTGCCTCCATTCCTAGAATGGCAATTGCCCTTACATCTGTCCTACTCGATAGAATGGCCAGCACTCATATCTGACATGGAAGGAATCAATCCTCTCACCATGATAGAATGGATCAGCCCTTACATTTGACCATGGAAGGAACCAATCCTCTCACCATGTCAGAATGGCTATGGGTCTCATCATTTTCTCTTGGAGGAAACCTCAATCTGGAGAACACCAAGCTTCTCCCTGAAGTACTCAAACTTCAGCCTAGCTAATGACTTGGTTAATACATTAGCTATCTGTTCGTCCGTCGCAACATACTGGAGCTTCACTGCTCCCCTCTGCACCATATCCCTGATATAGTGATACTTGATCTCGATATGCTTCGACTTGTCATGGAACACTGGATTCTCTGACAACTTCACGCAACTTTGGTTGTCACAATGTATACAAGTAGCATCCAACTAGAGATCAAATATATCAGACTGCCTCAGCCATACTGCCTCACAACTAGTTGAACAAGCTACGACATACTCTGCTTCAGCTGTACTCAGTGCCACACATGATTGCTTCCTGCTAAACCAAGAGATCACACCTGATCCCATACTGAACCAACACCCTGAAGTGCTCTTCCTATCAATGGCACCACCTGTCCAATCTGAATCAACATAACCCTCTAGGTTAATCTTTTGATTCGCATCGTACTTGAGCCCATAATCAACTGTACCCTTCAGGTACCTTAGAATATGCTTTGCAGCAATCAAGTGAACATTTCTCGGATCTGTCAAGAACTGGCTTAAGGTGTTCACAGCAAAGCAAATGTTTGGTCTCGTGTTCATAAGATACATCAATGACCCAATCATCTGAGGATACATCGTAGCATCAACTGACTCTGATGAAGCGTCACTCAATAGCTTCAGGTTCGATGCCATAGGTGTGGTCATAGCATTGCAGTACATCATCCCAAACCTCTTCAGGATCTCTACTGCATACTTCCCTTGTCCAAGGAAGATTCCATCTAAACTCTGCCACACCTCGATACTTAGAAAGTAATGCATCATAACCAAGTCCTTCATCTTGAACTCGGCAGCAAGCTTTCTCTTCGTATCAACAATCAACCCATCCGTACATGTCACAAATAGATCATCTACATATAGTATAAGCATCACTGGGTTGACATCCTCAACCTTGTAGTAAAGGTTGGAATCTGCTTTACTCTTGTTAAAGCCCAAATTGGATAGAAAGCTATCAATTCTGCCGTACCAGGTCCTGGGTGCTTGTTTCAAACCATACAGGGCTTTCTTCAATCTACATACATGAGACTCTCTGTCATGTGTCTCAAAAATGAGTGGTTGTTCTACATACACTTCCTCTTCCACTACACCATTCATGAAGGCAATCTTGACATCAATTTGGTGTATCTTCCATTTCATCACTGCAGCCAGAGCAAGTACTGATCTGATGGAAGTGTATATGGCTACAGGTGCAAAGGTTTCTTCATAGTCTATTCCTTCTTTCTGAGAGAAACCTCGAGCTACAAATCTTGCTTTATACTTTTCAATACTACTATCTACAACATGCTTGATCTTGTAGATCCATTTGGAAGTTACAACTGACTTCCCTTCTAGTACTGGGATAACATCCCAAACATCATTCTTCATGATCAATTGATATTCTTCGATCATAGCATCCTTCCATTCTTTCTGTTCTACCGCTTCTTCGTAACTGGAAGGTTCTTTATCAATGAAATCACATAGTAAAGCTACATATCCATAGCAGGATCTGGTCCTCTTTCTTTCTCTGTGATTCTCTTCTGGAGCCCCATATCTTTCCACACCTTGGATAAGTTCACGTACCCAAGCAAGTTTCCTCTTATGAGGATTCTTCTCCAGAGGTGGATCTACAGGTATCTGTGGTTCCTCAAAATCTCGATCTTCTTGAGCTTCTTCATTCATGGTTGTATCATGAATTCTGGGTATTTATGCTTCTGCTTCTTCAAGTTCTTCAGTAGGTATCTTTCTAGATTTGTTGTAAGCTGTGTCTTCATCAAATGTCACATCCCTGCTGATGTCAATCTTCTTGTATCCTAGGAAATAGATTCTGTAGGCCTTCGAGCTTTCAGAGTATCCCATGAATATACCCTTCTGTCCTGAAGGATCTAATTTTGTCCTTTTCTCCTTTGGGATGTGTATGTACACAAGACAACTGAATATTCTGAGATGGCTGACTTCTGGTTTCTTGCCGGAGAAGACTTCTTCAGGAGTCTTGTTCTCGAGTACTTTATATGGAGTATGGTTCTGTACATACACAGTTATTCTCGTAGCTTCAGCCCAAAGATGCATCAAAAGATCTTGATCATGAAGCATTGCTCTTGCAGCTTCCATGATGGTTCTATTCTTCCGTTCCACAATCCCATTCTGTTGTGGATTATAAGGAGTGGAAAACTCCCTCTTAATCCCTGATTCTTTGCATAGCTCTTTGAATTGATTCGACGTGAATTCTCCGCCATTATCTGATCGAATGGTCTTGATCTTCTTTTTAGTATGGTTCTCGATTAAGGCTTTGAATTCCTTGAACTTACTGAATACTTCATCTTTGTTCTTCATGAAGTAAACGCATGTCTTTCTAGAAAAATCATCAATAAAATAAACATAGTATGCATACCCACTTAGTGAGTTTGATGTCATAGGACCGCATACATTGGAGTGGATGATTTCTAGTAAGCCTTTGGCTTTGCTTTTGTTGCTGGGAAATGTCTTCTTTGTATTCTTCCCTTTCACACATCCTTTGCAGACCCCATCATGTTTTGCTTGAAATTCTGGAAGACCTTCAACAACTTTGCTTGCAATAGGTAGTGCTCTGTAATGCACATGAGCAAGCCTTCTATGCCAAAGTTCACTTGGCTCTACTGTGTCATGGGTCAAGGCTTGTTCTGGATGGCCCTTCAATTTGTACAAGCCTCCTTCTTGTTCTCCAATCACTACCGCATCATCGATAGTCTTTCCTTTTGGCCACATGATGACTTGACCATCTATGAATGCAACTCTCATTCCTTTTGCATCCAATGCTGATATGGAGAGAAGGTTCTTGAGTCCTGACACAAACAATACTTCTTTCATTATTAGAGACTTACCCGAGTCTAGTTTATATGAAGATTCCCCACTACCTTTTATTGGATATTGGTTGTCATCTAGCCTCACCTTGTGAGGTGATTCATGTTCTGACAGTCTCACAAAGGATTCCTTGAATCCAGTCATATGTTTGGAAGCCCCACTGTCTATAAGCCAATCATCACTTCCATGAGTAATGTTACCTGTGAGAGCAGAGATTAGAACATATTCATCCTCGCTTGAAGAATCTTCACTTTCATATCTGGATCTTTTCGTGGATGGTTCATCATCCTCTGCAACATGAGCATGATGTCTTCTTTTGTTCCCCTTCTTCTTATGAGAGTGACCCTTGTTCTTAGGGAAGCATTTTGCAAAGTGTCTTCTTTCATCACATGTACAACATCTCAATTTTGATAGGTCTCTTCTACTGTTATCTCTGTGATGAGGATCCTTACCTTTGGAGTAATGAGGTCTTCTTCTGCTTTTCTTGGAGTGGACTGTGAGAGCTTGGTCTTCAATTCCCATCTTCTCTTCTAGAGCTGCTATCCGTGCTTCTTCTTGAGAACATTCTTCCCATAGTCTGTTGAATTTGACTAACTTCTTTCTAGCATAGATTCCTTGGATGAAAGAATCCCATGACCTAGGAAGGCCATTTAATGTTGTCATCACAATCTCTGCATTCTCCACTTCTTCATCTACAGCTTCTAATTGTTCCTTGATATGAGAAACCCTTGTGAAGTAAGACTGGATGGTCTCTGCATTTTGAATATTCACAGTCTTCAGTTGATTCCTCAGAGTCATCTTCCGGTTTATGTTCTTCCCTTCAAACAATTTGGTAGGGCATCAAACATCGTTTTAGGTGTCTTGAGAGAGGACACCTATGGGATAAGGTGATCCTTGATAGAATCGGCAATGATCCTCTTTTCCATAACCATATTCTTCTTATGTAAGGCCTTTGCCTCATCTCCCTCTGGAACTGGAACCTCCTCATGAATGTAGGAGTCTAATTCATTCTCTTCCAGGACCAGGGAGATCCTATACTTCCAGGCTCGGAAGTTATCAGCTCCCTCAAGCTTTTTATCAAGCTTGGTATGATGAGACATCTTAAAATGAGAATCTCAAATGGAAATACAAGAGATCTTAGATCTTACCAGGTCAAGATGTCAGATCTGAAACTTGAGCTGAAATCTTGCAGAGCTGGTTCAGGAGCAAATTAGGGTTTTGCTTTTTCCAGAGATCTGTCCACCCAAATGCCTTGAAATTTGTCCCTAACTTCGATTTTGGGGAGGAGATCAATCCAGGCCTAGGCTCACTGAAAAATTCCTCTTCTGTGAAAAGCCCTAATTTCCAGCAGCAGTGTCAGGTCCAAAACTGAAAACCCTCAGAATTGGATTCTGCTTCGATAGAAAGATGCGCCCTAAGGAGGAGAGTTATTCCACCTTACTTTTGCTGAAAATCTGTGGAGGAAGATCCACAAACTAGGAAGCCCTAGTTCCCACAGCTACATAGTGTCTTCTTCTCAGGTTAGCTCTGATACCATGTTAGTTTTTCAACATTAAGCTAGCATTATTAGGATCTTTAACTGAGAGAATAATAAGTACATCAATCAAACACAAGAGATTATGAACACAGTGTTTTTCCTCAGGGAAACCATAAAGGAGAAAACCCCGCAACTTCCTTAGAGATAAAATCAGCACCAAAACCGTAAAAGCCCCAAAACAGTAAGTGATCTCCCGACAACAGTAATCTTCTTCTTATCTAGCCCCAGTGTCTTCTCCTTCCTCAACTATGCGCTACACTTGAGTGTGGATGAGTTGTGTGATAAATCGAGACTCCAGTTCTCTATTTATACTAATCCCGACATGACTAAAACCCTACTAGGGCCAACCTCTACTAGGAGAGTCTAATAACCCTAGTGACCGGGAACTGCGGGGACTTTAATCCTTAGACAATCGAAGGGTTACTCACTATGACTTAACATGACTTGTTTACATTATTGATCCTCCCGATCAGAACATTGGGGAATGACAATATGACTCAATTACATTATAGATACATCCCGGAATAAACATCAGGTTACAATACATAAGATACATAGAACCTATTGTCAGTGAACAAGGTGTGCCAGCCCTCTCTGGCACTCTATCACAGAAGGAAAGGTGCGCCAACCAGTCTAAGAGTGGGAAAAAGTGTCCAAAAGAATCCTTGGCTGAGTGTTTTGAGGAATTTGAGGCATCAGTGCAAATTTTAGGTGCAACACTTAGGGCTTCTAGGGAGGATGGCAACCTGGTGAGGAAAGGTTCCTAGGTTAAGAAACTAGCCTAGAAAAACTAAGGAGAAACCCTAGGGCACCCGCAAAAGGAAACATGCCTCAACTTGCTAAGGTGACAAGAAGGAAGGTTATGGCTTATCTTAGGGTAAAGTGAAACTCTAGGGTTACCAATAAGACTTGAACATGCACATCCACCAACATCCAAACAAAAAGGTAAGAATCTTGACCTCTTCATGCTCGTGTTCTTCCAACAAATCAAAGCATCATCAAAGCAGAGATTCACCAAAGAATTACCAAAAAATAGCTTGTGTTAACGAGAAAACTTCCTCAAAAGGAGCACATCCATCCAAAGAAACCCTAACAGGGGTAAAACAAGTGCATAGTGTGTTATCTCATAAGTTCTATCTTAAAAATGAAAGTGAGGAGTACTATTTATATGATCTCACACTCACTTTTTAAAATATCCAGACCTACATGCCTTAAGGTAGGCTCAAGGTAGGCTACCTGGGGTATTTGTATCCCCAGGTTCCAAAACATGCTCAAATAATCATATCACTCTGAACGAAAGGCTGGAGTGAGTTGGAGGGATGGAATTATATCCCATCTAACCCCTAGAATGTTGTAAAATCTCTCATTGCCCTCTTCAAAGTATGAAAAGGCCTGGCATGGAGGATGTCCTTTCTTTGAGGAAATATGGTTACAGAGAGCAGGAGCCCACAATATGAGCAGCCATGAGGGTGTCATAAGTGGTTATGAGTGGAGATAAAGGTCTCACTGCTAAATAAAAGGCCATCTGAGCATGTAAACAAGAGATGAGGTCATGTGACCCATTGGTGAACCCTCAAGGACCCCATACACCAACCCTGAGGTTGAAAACCCCGATAAAGGGCAGTCAACAGTGCCATTAAGCCATAATAACCCTAAAATATGACCAAAGGGCCTATCCATGACCACCTATGCTTGATAACACCCCTCCTGGTAAAAAAAATTGGCCCTATCTCTCGGGGGTACACCTGTGGGTGTGCTGGGTATGGGTGCAGCGTAATAAGGAGCATTATAAATACCCACAAATTTTGTCTTGGACATAAGTACAATCAAAATAAGAGACTCTAGTATTCAAGAGTTGGGATTAGGAATCACATGTTTAAACATATTCACTCCTTCCCTTGAAACCATTTTTTCCAAATGTTATACACAAAAACAATCCCAAGTTCCAACAAATCAACCACAACTTGTTGTCCAAAGCAAACCAGGCCTAAGTTATAAAGAGACAAATCACTGAAAAATTCACTAACCTACATATTTCTTCCATCTAAGAGCACCTCACCTTTGTTTTCTAGCACCATATATACAAAATTTTGAAATTAGGAAGTTGGTATTGGAAGTGGTTACCAGAAAGGAGACGTGAGTGTAGGGCCTGTAGGACAGTGGGTGAGCTTGTCACCTATGTTATTAAAGAAAATACCAATCAAACTATATCCACTTATGGCTGGAATGCTTGAAGGATAAATCCACCCAATCATGCCAAATCCCATCACTTACTAGTTTGTCCTCTTCTAGTTCCTCTGGAAAATGTACAACAATATTATTATCACAAATTTTATTGCTAATGATAATTGGGTGCTTCAATAATAGAGAAAATTTTCATATTTGACTATGGTATTGAGTGATGGGGTATCAGCCGTGTAATCCTTGAATCCCAAAGACCCTTCTGCCTCAGAGGATTATTCTCTCTCATGGTCATGCATCCTATAAATCTTGGCCACGTCCATAAAAACACAATTCGCTAAAAATAAAAAACTGCAGTAGAAATTTAAGACTACCCTATAGAAATCATGTTATGCTAATTCACTGAACATAAAACAACAAAGAAGGCATGAGAGAGAGTTATTTGAAGGTTAGTGGGATAGTGAGTTAATCCATATTAGATGTAGATAGCCTAGTGTTTTCCATATGGATGAGTACAATCTCATACACTCGGTGCACTCTCATTGTTGGTTGAATACAACCTGAGGATAACTATACACATGTGCCCTCTATTTATGCTCAGAACTCTCTAGGAACTCCCACCAATATGCAAGGCAAATATTCTTTAATGTATGCAACCTATTTTCCTAAAGTGCACCCTCCTTTTTTCGTTCTCCAATCTCTGCAAAAATATCCAAATAGACTCTTTGGACCAACAAGATAAACAGTTCCCTCTTCGTCAATAAAGCACAAAGGATATTACTTTACCTTACATTGTATGCCTTGTATTGAATACAATGATGCATAGAGCTATTGTTTCCCTTTTCTCTCATTCTATAAGTGTTATGTACATATGATTCAATGTAATGTTGACCCAATACACCGATTAAAACTTAGAATTGAAAAAATCTTTGTAACCCTTCAATTTTATGGGTATTAACTTACCCAAGAATAGATATGGTAGTGAGTCATTCATAAGCTTTAGGTCATCCTCCTCCGATATGGATGGTTTGTACAAAGAGAAGAAATAGTCGTTACATCCTATTTGGGACTACAAAATTGTAGAGAGAATAGACAAGGAAAGAAAATAAAAATAATGGATCCATCATCCTATTACTACATCGGTTACACCACATCAATATCCAACAAACAAGCCATTGCACATTCCAAAAAATTGTAAATATTAACAAATTGAGTCCAAGAAGTTCCCCCGATCCAAGCTTTCTCCTCCTGTATCCCACTATCCCATTTGTCTTGTGGTTGTAAGTTTATGGTACAAGGGTTCCTTGCATCTTTTGCTACCTACTTCTAGCTTCACCATGTTCAAATGGAAACCACCATAGGGTTGGTAGTTTCAATATTCCCAAAGCATAAATCACCCATGATGGATCCTTCCTTACTCAAGAACAAGGACAAAGGACACAAATATAGGGGGAGCAACATCTCTCCCACTCAATTCCATATTCTCCAACAGTAGCAGTCGACCAAACAACATCCATTTTAGCACCAGATCGAAATGTAGATAGTTAGCATTGGGGACAGGGGGAGCTAGGATGGTATGGGCCCTATGAGAGTAAAATCCAAACACAAATTGAGATCTTGAGTAAGGAGTTCCAAATTTCAGGTCTTCTAAGCATTATGTGTCAAATGGGAACTCTAGAATTTTCACCCCTTCTTTCACAGTCCTTGGTAATGTTGATGCTTCCTTGGAATCCTCTTTGTTGAGGACCAAATATCCCTTCGAAGGTACAGTATTGTGTGGAAAAAAAATTGAATGGATTGAAATCTACAAACGTTTACAATGGAATTCTAAAACATTTATCTACTACCCTTCCTTCTTTTTCAATCACAAATCCACAAGATTCAACACCTCTCCAGTTCCAATAAAGGCTCAAAGGCCACAATTTCCTCCACAAAGCAATTTATCCCTTCTTATAGTTGAACCCTCAACCCTCCTCTTCCTCAAACCCTCGGCCCTCCTCTTCCTCAAATCCTCGACGCTCCTCTTCCTCATGATGGAAAAATAAAAGGAAGACTTAGAGGCCACGATTTCCTCCACAAAGAAATTCCTCCCTTCTTACAGTCAAACCCTCAGCCCCTAAAGCAAAGAGGAAAAGAAATAAATGTATATATTAATTTTTTTAAACATGATGATTAAAAGTTTTTGAAAGAGGTATTATATAATGTATAAAATTAAGTGAATTCCACATTTCTAGTAAATTAAGTAAATTTTTAGTCATTTGTAATTGTGCGACTAAATATTTAGTTCTAATTTTTACGATGACTAAATTACTCATTTTTAGCTTAAAACACTCTCGTAATAATTTTTTTAGTCGCGTAGCCATTTGTCTCATTTTTTCTACTAGTGAATTGAAACATGATTATGATGCACTCCAAGTAGAAAAAAGAACATTAGAAATATTAGCACAGGACTTGCCGACATAAACGGATGTGTTAGACTCCTAGGTTAAAAGGCTTGAAATGGAGAAGGCATATATGGCAACTTAGATAGAGGATTTGCAAAAGGAAAATGATACACTAGTAGCAGAAGTGAAGGCCTCAAGGGAGGAAAAATGGATTTTGACGAAATTCCATGATTGCGCCATCACATTGCAGCATGAGTACTTCCATGAGCACGATCTAGTCACAGAACTACTCTACAAAATTCAGAGAGTTGCATCCATGCTCAAAGTTGTAATCAAAAAATCTAGAGAGCATGATCTCAACATCTAGGAAGTTAAGTGAAAGGTGGAAGGTATATCAGTTTGGAAACGATAGAACCCTGAAATTCTGCCTGGTTTTCCTAAAAGGCCTTTGAAATAAATTCAATTGGAATATGCCACCTTGGAAAACTGTCAAAAGGGTTGATTAACGCTACAAAAGGTTGTTACTACTTCACTAAATTAAGAAATGTCAAAGTATACACACAACCATGGATAAAGTGTTTGAAAGGTGTCAGCAACGATAAGCAAAATTGAGAACAAACAGAGATGAGGACATCAAAACCGTCAGAAGTACATCACATGTCACTACGTAAGCATTGCAAGATCAGGTTGGGATTCCCACGCAAAAGGTTTGTTTTATGACAACATGTCATACTTCCGCATATAGTTGTGCTCATTGTGTTGTACCTAGTTTTTTGAATTAATTATGGTGTGCATGTTGGTGGTACCCAACACCCTAGTAGTATTTTTGGGTTCCTGGTTAGAATGTAATTTCCTTGGGTGCTAGAAGCACAAGGTATCCCTCTTATTCATAGAGAAGGGATGTTTCATCAAGTGTGGAATGAACCACTAGGTAGGTATGAGGGTGTCAGGTCTACTCGTAGCCTATATTAATGTGGATCAGAGAGGTTGAGTCTTCGATTGTGGGAGGAATGTGAGATGATTAATCTCAGTTGTGGGACCAATATTGACGAACCTTGTATGTGAAGAGAATTCCTATAGAACTAGCGGTTACAACGACTAAGGACCCATGTAATATGGTAGATGGGTTCTTCTTTATATGGACATCAATGATAGGGTTGGATGTAAGTACAAAAGAAGCATGGAAAAAATGAGAAAAAGAAAGCAATCATGGAAAAACGATAGGATGAAGCAATGGATGGTGATGGTGTAGTCACAATGAAGACACGTGAAAAAAAAATTAATGGAGTAGTTTGCATGTAAATGGGCATATGGTTGTAAGACTTGGTAATGCATGCATACCCCTGGTAACTCATCGGTAAAGTCGAGAGATAGACCTAGGTGATAGCGGGGTGTATGTGGGATTCTTTGGTAAAACTTTGAGGGGGGTTGGTATTTACTCAAAGTCAAGTTTAAAGGGGGGATTGTTAGGTTTAGACCTAGGTGATAGCGGGGTGTATGTGGGATTCTTTGGTAAAACTTTGAGGGGGGTTGGTATTTACTCAAAGTCAAGTTTAAAGGGGGGATTGTTAGGTTTAACCTTGACTTTGGAATGAGTCAAATGGTTTAGGTCTTAGCATGTGTTTTTTGGTCCCATGGTATTTGGTGGCCAATTCCATAATTTTCCATGGTATTGATGGCCAATGGTATTTGGTGGCCCATGGTATTGTCCCATGGTATTTCATGTAAAGAATCCTTTATAAGGATTCGGGAGGCTCCATTGTAAAATGGCCTAGAGGTGAGTGGTGGATAGCTCACTTGGTTCGGCTTAGTCGGTTTAGGTCAAGGGAAATAATAGATCTAATATGGTCGGTTTTCTTGGTTTTGGGTTTTCCACGTAAACATTGTGTGTCTATATGTAATGGTTTCTCGTGCTTATGTTTTTCTAGCATATTGTTATTATGTGATGCTTGTTTAAAATCCTAAGACTTATGATATTTCTTGATCAAGCTAATGAATAGGCTAAGTACGAGAGAACTTACTAATGGGATTTCCTAATTGGACTATTATAATATGAAAAAGACAGAGCTACAATCATGTAACACCACCAAACGAAAAGTTCTTTGTGTCAGAACAATGTTAGGTACAAAAAAAAGGAAACAGGGTCCATACTGCAACAATATTTACCCTAGTTGTACAACATTATCTACATTATCTGATAAGAGATAGGTATAACACTGACACAAGAAAGAAATAGATCATAACAATTAGTGTTTTGCCAATTTTGAAATCATTGTAGCCTAAAGGTGGGATCTGTATTCAACCATAACAAACAATAAAAAGGGGACTCATTGATTTGGGTTGCATACTCTCATGTTGCATTGTCGATGGTCCCTTGTGTAGGTGGCTCCGTGGATTATTGTGCACGTGGACTCCATGGGATTGCGCACTTTTCTCTTTAGTACAAAAAGATTGTCATGCGTCTGTGCATATACAACTTTGTGAAAAGTAATCGGGCACCCAATGCTTACAATATAACAAGGGTAATTTGTAATCTGGTAAGATATAAATTATATTATAATATTATATATAATATAAAAAATATTATATATTATAATATATTAGGCCTATCCCTTTTAAACTGATAGGTATTATAACTCCCGATTCATATTATTCCCTTGCTAATGCATATATTTATACAATTCATATGACGGTTGTGTTTCACCTTCCGCCCAGCCTTTTCGGCTTCCTACATAACTATTCAGTTTTCTTTATTTATTTACAAAATATATAATCTCAACAGATTATATTCCAACAATCCCCCTCTTAATCCGAAGGGGTGTTCGTAAGTCTGAGCATGTTTCTGAATCTTTCAAACTTTTCTCATCCAAGCGCTTTGGTGAAGATGTCTG
>LPNX010229739.1:477841-498838 GCA_001517045.1 Pseudotsuga menziesii
TAGTAGAGATAGGGTTGCATTTTGTCATGCAAAATTTGTTTAGTAGTTCTCCAACATATTTTTTCTGAGATAGGAATATGTACTTAGGATGTTGAGTGACTTCAATTCCTAAGTAATAGTGGAGATGTCCCATACCTGTCATTTCAAAGATCTTTTTCAAATATTTCTTTATGGATGCTATATAGCTCTCATTGTTCCTTGTCATCAAAAGATCATCTACGTACACCACAAGATACATAACAAATCTTCCAACTTTCTTTATAAACAGTGTTGCATCATCAAGATCAAAATGTTCAAAATATAACTTCAAAAGATGCTCGGTTAACTTTTCATACCATGCGCGAGGTGCTTGTTTTAGGCCATACAAGGATTTGACAAGCTTGCATACCTTTTGTTCTTTTCCTTTCACAACAAAGCCTTCTGGATGAGACATGAAGACATTCTCTTTCAAGTCTCCATTCAAGAAAGCAGTCTTCACATCCATCTGATGAACTTTCCACCCTTTCTGAGCAGCTAAAGAGAGTAAGGTACGGATGGTAGCCCATTTTGCTGTAGGAGAGAACGTTTCTTCATAGTCAATTCCTTCCTTCTGTGCATAGCCTTTTGCTACAAGCCTCGCTTTGTGCTTGTCAAGTGAGCCATCTGATCTGTATTTGTTCTTGTACACCCACTTGCAGCCAATTGGTTTGGTTCCAACTGGAGGGTCAACCAGCTTCCAAGTTCCATTCTTTATGAGTGCATCATACTCATTCTGCATAGCTTCTTTCCACTCAACTCGAGTAGAAGCTTCTTCAAAGGAAGTTGGTTCAAAGCTAGCAGATAAATTAAATTCACAATAAAATGATACATCCATGTCATCACCTGAATTATCTGCTCCTCCTCCATCTTCATGTCTTTTCGAACTTCTCGTTCCCGTCTTTCCAACTTCATCTGGATGGACACTTTCAAGTGTCTTTGTGGCCCATTTAGGAATCTTTCGTGATGGTCCTGGTTGATCAGCTGGTGGTGCTTCATCATTGATTGAGAGTCTTTCAATTCTCTCAATCACATCATCCAGTTGAATCTCTTGATCAGGTGAAGTAGGAGGAACTTCTTCATGTGGGGGGGTTGGTGCTTCATATGGAAATTCCAAAGGTTGATCCAGAATAAGAATCCCCCCTTCAAGGTTTGGAATTTCATATTCATTTACAGAATATTTCTTTGGATGAGGATATTTTTCCAAATGATCAAGCTGTCTCTCAATGGACTGGTTATTTTTATTAGTTTCAAGAAAAATGACATCTCTGGAAATAACAAACTTCTTGTTTACCTCATCATCCAGACGGTATGCCTTGGAGTATTCTTCGTACCCCAGGAAAATGCATTTTCTGCTTCGAGCACTAAGCTTGTTTCTTTGCTCCTTTGGAATCAAGGCATAACAGGTGGAACCAAAAACTCTGAGATGCCTGATTGAAGGGAGATGGCCAAACCACATTTCATGTGGAGTCTTGTTATCAATAGCATTTGAGGGACTTCTATTTCTCAAATAGGCTGCACATTTTACTGCATCACCCCAAAACATTAGTTTTACATTCTTGAAAAACATCATTGAGCGAACCATATTCATTATGGTTCTATTCATTCTTTCTGCTACACCATTTTGTTGAGGATTGTAGGGAACTGTAGTCTGATGTGCAATTCCATGTTGGCGAAGGTAATCTTCAAAAGCATTTGAAGTGTATTCTTCCCATTATCAGTACGAAGTGTACCAATTTTTTATTGTGCTTGTTTTTCTATCAATGCATGAAAGTCTTTGAATGTTTGAAATGCTTCTGATTTTGTCTTTAAACAGTAAATCCAGCACATTCTTGAATAGTCATCAACAAATGTCATAAAATACTTATTCCCATTAGCAGAAGGAGTTGGCATTGGGCCACATAAATTAGAATGCACTAATTCTAATTTCCTACTTGCTCTGAAATTAGATTCATGGAATGGCAACTTACTGTGTTTCCCTAATATACATGCATCACATTTGCTCTTATCTTTGGGAATGGTGGTCAAACCAAATACACCATTCTTTCTCAACAAACGAAGACTGTTATAATTCAGATGACCAAATCTTGCATGCCCCAATAAACTTGATGACAAATTACCTTCTCCATGCTGAGAGAAGTAGGCATAGTTCTGAACTCTTGCAGATGAACCCTTTAGCTTCAACAGCTTCCCATCTTCGTATCCAGTCACGATGACTTGGTTGTCAGAGGACTTTCTTATTTCTACGATTCCATCAAACATGTGGATGGAATGGCCTTGCTGTCGTATCTCCACCAAGGACAACAGGCTTCTCTGCAACTCTGGAAGATAAAGAACATTCTTCAAAAAGAAATCAGGGAATCCAGGCATCTTCAGTCGAACGGTACCCATTCCCTTTGGTTTAAGACTTGACTTATCTGCAAAGTACACTATGCCATTTATTGTTTCATTAAGTTCTTCAAAACAGTCTTTTCTAAAAGTCATGTGTGATGTTGCACCAGTATCAAGCAGCCAACAATCTTTGTAAGATGAAAGTGAAGTCATTTCATTAATTCCAAGATTACAATGTGCAACAATACAATGAGCAGAATCAGAAGATTTACTAGCATCTTGGTTTTTATTGTCATCTTTCTTCTAGTTATGTCTGTCTTTGATGGAGTCCCATGAAGCCCAACACTGATCTGATGTGTGTCCAGTCTTTTCACAATGCTTGCACTGCATATCTGATCTTTTGCTGGAGTTGTTTCTGCCCCCTCTGCCTTTTAAATTTGTTCTTCCTCGTCCTCTCTCTTTGCCAGAGAGAGTGGCACCAACTACATATGCTATAGATTGCATCTTTTACAACTGTTAGTGCACTTTACAATAATGAACTTGATATGACAAAGAGAAATAGAAAAACAATAACCTTGCAGGTCTACAGTCTCTGCCAAGGTGATTTACAACGTAGTCTTTACGGTCTTTAATACAGCTGGAAATAAAAAAGTTTATCTTCAGATAAACTAGACATATGTTTACCCCAAACCATGATCACAATCCCAAACAATTATAATAAGCACAGTCCCTTGCCAACAACAGAACTATTAGAGCCACGTAAAATATAAGAACCAAAACAAATCAAGCCCTAAACACCATGCTTATCTCCTCCAGGCACCAACGCCGTAGCAGTCTTCAACCCAGCAATCAACACCAACAATGTGAATGAAAATTACAGACTCCACGCAGCATATATACTCAACTAGTGCATATATACTCAACGATCTCAGGCTCATACAACAACCATATTATTCATGCACACACATTTCACTCATAGGGAAAAATATTTGCAGACTTTTCATTCAATCTCCAACGCATAGAGTTTCAATATATACTCAGCTCCAATATATATTGAAACTCACAGGCCTCTTCAACACATTAAATATAAGCAGCATAACCCATACAACATGCTTAGGCTCATACAACAGCCTCACCATTCATAAATATGAAAATATTTGCAGACATTCCTGGAAAACTCCATGCACAGGAATTAGGGCATAAATTAGGTTTTATGCACTTCCAACGGTCATAAATAAATACAAAACCAAGATTTTACCTCCACGCTCTTGAAAAGGGCTCTGAATCTACACTGTGAAACCTACATCATTATGAAGACTGTAATTTCCAAGAGGCATGTTACAATCACAGCAACGGGGAATACCTTCCTCGTCTTCTAACCAGAATGCTCGTTTTGATCTTAATCCAAACACACTTCTGATGGTATCCTTAATGGCCTCTGCTGAACCATCAATACCTATTCTTTTAGTTACCTCACGCAGTCTTCCAAAAATTAGTCAGTCTTCACGCAGTTGACACAAGCAATGAAATCACATGAATATTCTTTTAGTTACCTATTCTTTTAGCAAGAGTCTCCACGTGAAGATTTAAACAAACATTCTTTCACAATATAGCAAGAATCTTCACCGTGTTCACTCAGAGCAACGCAACAGTCTCCACGCAAATGTATGGGAGCATAGTCTCAGGTCGCGGCTCCTTGAGAATACTTCACAGCTGCATAATCTCAGTATTCAACAAATTCTCAAAGATCTCTTCTTGGCTGGACGCTGCACCAATTCTCAGTCTGATGTTGAAGTCGCAGCATACACTCCACGCTCACATGGAATTCGCAGCCAGAACGCATACCAGGCATCTATTCCAGAACGCATACTTTGCTCTGATACCACTGATAGGTATTATAACTCCCGATTCATATTATTCCCTTGCTAATGCATATATTTATACAATTCATATGACGATTGTGTTTCACCTTCTGCCCAGCCTTTTCGGCTTCCTACATAACTATTCAGTTTTCTTTATTTATTTACAAAATATATAATCCCGACGGATTATATTCCAACAAAAACTAACTATGTAGTGTTTTTGCATTAGATTCAACCTCGAATAATCAGGGAATGCCAAGGCTAATTATATACATTGAACAATGGTTTAATAATGTGTGTGATCGTCAAGGATGAAGACTAGATAAAAAAAGGTGTAATCTTAAATCATTTTTAATTTTTTCGAACATTACAATTGTTTTTTTGGGTTAAAAACATAGGAATTTGTACCCAAATATAATAGTGTATGTAACAAGGGACTATGGAACTAGATGATCTTAAATTGTCTCTCAAATGATCTATGCAACAAGTTATGGGTCAATGGGTGTTCTGTCTATCTCTACCCCTTATGGGCTATTGGAATTATGGGTATGGGCTATGGATTTCAAACTATTAAAGAATAATGGGCAAGGTAGTGACCTTTGAGCAAGATATTCATCTAGGCTATGTATATTGAATTGTTAAAGAATATTGGGTGGGGTAGTGAATGCAATGCAGGATACTCATTAGGACATTGGGGGCTATAAATAGGCTATGAAACTAGGGGATCATTAACTTTAGGATCTTATGTCGGTGAAACCACCAACTTAGCCAACTTTGCTCCTACCTATGCCCTACCAAAACAAACAATAAAAAAGGGTCATGTGTTGGACTCACTGATTTAGGTTGCATGGTCCCTTGTGTTGTTGATGGTACCTTATTTCCAACATTGTTTATTGTACCTTACTCCCAACATTGTTGATGGTCCCATTTACATGTGGGATCTGCAGGTTACTTTGTAGGTGGGTTCCAAAGGATTGTGTTGATTTTGTATTTAGCGTAGGAAAATTGTTGAGCAAGTGATAAACCTTGCTCTCATAATGTTGAGAAAGTGATAAACCTTGCTCTCATAATGTTGAGCAAGTGATAAACCTATAGCTACTTAGATGTTTCAGGTCGCTAAGTTAATCATGGGTCGTAACCATTTTATTTATGACTAAAGTCCCAGACCCATTTTTAGGGATAAATTAGAGTGAGCTTAATTCACGCTTTTTAACCCATGGATTAAGACATTTGGGGCAAGTCGGTGAGGTTACTATTCAAATATATCTCTCCTTCCTTTTAGCTAACAATTCATTGATTGTAGCTAAGGTAATTTATAATATATTATATATAATGTAGCCAGGGTAATTTATATATTATATATATAATGTTTTTTTCTTTTCTTTGGAGATCTTTGTTGAGAATGCCAAAGCTAATGTATACTTTAAGGAGAAGACTTGCACTCCTATCGAATACCTTTCGGTCTTGGGCCATAACCCAATTCCTCAATTTTTAAGAAGTCAGACTCTTAGCTAATTAAAAGCAATTTGAAGTCACACTTCATGAATTTATTAGGTCTCCCATTAGTTATATGTCTACCATTAAACTTATTTTTTTATAATTTTTATGTTTATAATATTTAGACCGAAACGTACATAAAATATTATCCCAACATCATCACTCTACTTATTTGTTCAAAAATTACATAAATATTAATTCATTAAGAAAGTGCTATTAAGGCATTCTCAATCATGATTTGGCCTTGGGGATAGTAGTTTTTCATCCATTGGGAGGAAGAGATTATGCCTCATAATCATGGATTTGTGAACAAAAGGATTCACATTAAGTGTAATATAATGGCCTTTGGTGTATAACCCATTTAAAAATTCTTTGAATAAAAATACATAAAATAATATTGGGTAAGGTATATAGTCTTTTTAATGATTAAATATAATAAATAAATAAATTGAGTTACTGATATAATTAAACTTGGACTCGACCATCTGAATCTCACAAAAAATATATATAAGAATCAAAGTATATCAAGTTGGATATCCTTTTGTAATGTCTTCCATGAGTTAAATCATACGATGGATTCCCAACACCACTCAATCACGTGGCAATGGGCCATTGTCATTTTTTTTAACAAAAACGGTCGAAGAACTTTTTATAGAAAATGAATAAGTAAATGTGACAATAGATTGGTCATAGATTGTTCCCAGAGGAAGACCAAGTCCATGCCTCCTTGTGCTTTCTTTTCCATTCTTTTTTTTTCATCGCCATTTCCTATTCTATGAGTGCTGAAACTCCTTATAAACTACTCAAGCAGGAGGATACAAAAGCAGAACATTCAAAGGATGAAAAGGAAAGGTTCACTATAAAGGGACCCATTTTCTCTCATAATCCTGCTGATCACATAACAGGTTTCCGTAGTCTAAATCCACTCCCTTATTAGCCATACTATATGCTTGTTTATTATTTTCTCTCAAAACATGAAGGAAGTTGATGGCTTTGTATTCATTTCCCATGAATTTTAATAGATGGTGGGTTTTGGTGACTAGATTCTTTCGATTCCTTGCTAGTTTCATTGCTTATCCAATAACAATGCATGAGTCACCGAAGACTGACAGTTCCTCAATGTCATCTTTCCTTTCCAACTCCAGTCCTTTTAGTAATGCTAACCATTCTGCCCCATTGTGTGTCTTCCTGCCGATTCCCCAAGCATACTCTTTCAGCTTGATTCCTCCAGAATTGAAATAGACACCCCCTGCTCCTGCAATCCCTAGATTGCCTTTCGAGGCACCACCAAAGAACAAAGAGTTGCATCCCAGTTTCTTCCACCAGCCTTTGAACTCTTTCAGATTCATTATTATTTTCCAAGAGTGAAGAATTGATTTTTTTTTTGTTGAGTCCATGGCATATGTGGCGGAAGAACTAGCAATTCGTAGACCCAATCTCTTTCTTTTGTTTTCAATGATTCCTTGCTGATGTTGTGCATTCCCCTGATGAATAAAACTTCCACCCAAAGAGAGTTTGCAGCTACCGCAACTTTTCTTGGATTGTTTCCCCCCCCTCGAATATCTCCTTGTTTCTCCTTGTCCATATCTTCCAGTAGACATATATTGGAAGAGCTTCCCAAGCCCTCACAAAGTCCGGTTTGTTGAGGAGTGATCCTTGGTAGTAGTTCTTCCAGAAAGAAAATAGATCATCCTAATTTGTTGGCAATGTCAATTCGAAGTGCAGATCCTTTTAAGATTGGTGCTAAACCTCCCTGGAAAATTTGCATTCTAAAAAAAGGTGTTCTATAGATTCCTCAGACTCTTTGCAGAGAATACATCTTAGTGGTCCTTTCATTCCTCTTTTTCTTATATTCTCTGATGTTAGATTTTTTCGGTGGGATAGTATCAAATAGAACACGTTGATTTTGGGAAGGCCATCTTTGTTCCATATCTTCTTCCATTTCCTGTCGTTGTTGTAATCCACATCCACTATTCTATAACCTTCCTTCACTGTATAACACCCTGTTTTGCCCCAACTGTGTTCATCCTTCAATGCCTAGTGTACAGGTGGTGGCATCACCGTGATGAGAGCATTGTAATCAGCGTTGAGTTGGTTGATCTCCAGATCAATCCAACCAGACCACCTCACGTTGCTTGTCCAGTTAGAGAGATCGTGTAGCTTGTAGATATTCATACTTTCCAATCTCTGCATTAAGTCTGGGATCACCTGCACTAAAACAACGAGGGGAACATATGCTTGGTAATCAGACCAAATTTTGATAGTCTTGTCATTTCCTGGTGTCCATTTCAACTTCTTTGTTAGGATATGTGCAGCGTTTTTACACAGATCCCATATCGGTGAGCCTTTCCTGATCATGCTTATGTTGTCCATGCATCTCTTTTTGGTGTCTGCTAGGTTTTTTTTTTGGATGATTTCCTTCCACTACGCTCCTTTTCCAATTACAATTCTCTAGAGAATTTTAGCTCCAAGAGCTAAGTTCATTTTTCTTGGATCTCGTATTATAGCTCCTCCATAGATTTTTGGTTTGCAAACAATTTCCCAATTCACCTAGTGAATTTTTTTAAGGCTGTCTGATTTGCCTCCTTTCCACATAA
This sequence comes from Pseudotsuga menziesii, assembly GCA_001517045.1. NCBI lineage: Eukaryota > Viridiplantae > Streptophyta > Pinopsida > Pinales > Pinaceae > Pseudotsuga > Pseudotsuga menziesii. The sequence goes on from LPNX010229739.1 coordinate 486,144, forward strand.
ATATTCTGATTTCTCTTGTAAAGTCTTTCATAATTTTTTTGGAGCAAGAGTAAATGGCATAGGCAGAAAGGATGCAATTGATAAGGGTGAGCTTTCCAGCCGGATTAAGCCACCTTGTCCCCCATGAGTTGATTTTGTTCTTGGTATGATCTATCATCCCTTTCCAGTCATCAACCCTTTTTCCCCCTTTGAATATTGGGATCCCAACGTAATTGAAGGAATTCCAAGTTGCATTTCCTTCGAAGCCAAGTGTCCTTGCTATCTTTGCCAGCCTTCCTGGGGGCCAATTCCTACCGTAAACTTTGGACTTGGTTAAAATTATTTTTCCATCAGTTGCTTTGAGGAAAGTGGACAGAAGTGAATTGAATATCCGTGCAATTGTGACATATGCTCCTCCTATAAGAATGGTGTCATCAACGAACTGCGCATGGTTGGAAGCTTTCACTCCTCTCGCTATCTTCAAACCTTTCAGATCTCCAGACTCCTGCAAAACCTGTAGCTTTCTGCTCATAGATTCAGCCACCAGAGGTAGAGGAATGGGGACATCAGACAGCCTTGGCGGAGCCCCCTGGTTGCCTGAAATATTTTGAAGGGTCAACCATTTACTAATGGTGCGATCCACAGCCTGCTTATACATGCTTTTACCCATTTACAAATCTTTTGGAAAATCCAAACTTAGACATGATTTCAAAGAGAAAAAAGTGATTTACCCTATCAAATGCATTTTCCATGTCCAGTTTAATGGCCATACCTTGTTGTTTCCTTTCCATGCTGGAGTGTATTGATTCTGACGATAATGATGTTGTCTAGATTCTGGCGCCCTGCTATGAAACCTCCTTGCGAATATGAGATGAGACAACCCATGATGCTTTTCATTCTTGAAGCTAATATTTTTGACAAGATTTTGTAAGAAGTGTTGCATAATGAGATTGGTCTGAATCTATCAATCATTAAAAGACTCTTTTCTTTTGGAATCAAGGCTAGGAAGGATGATTTAGTTGCCCCACCAATCTTGTCTTTATTTCTTGTCCAGTTTAGCATTTTTTTCAGATCTTCTTTTATTATATCCCAGGTTGTTCTGTAAAAATTAATTTTGAAACCATCTGGCCCCATTGCTTTATCAGCATGGAGTGACTAGATTGCATTTCTTATATGGTATTCCATGATGGGTTTATCCAGCTCCCTATTCTCTGCATCTTTTATGAGCGATGGTATACCATGGAGTAAATCCATTTGTGCTTCCGGATTTGTCTCACTCATATCTGCATATAGCTCTTGATAATGACTGTAGGCGTGATCCTTAAGATATTCCTGCCATGTTATCTTGTTTCCATGATTATCCTTCAACTCCTTGATGACATTGTAACTTTGCTTAACCTTGGTTTGCTTGTGAAAGTACTCAGTATTGCTATCTTCACCCTTCAACCACATCTACCTGGATTTTATTCTCCATACCTCTTCTATCCGTCTTGCAGCCTTTAGAATTCTAATGTTTAGCTCTCTCTCTTGCTTCAGATGCTTTGGAGACACCTCTTCCACTTCCATTTTGGATTACATAGCTATTAATTCCCTTCGTATATTGATTGTTTGCTTGTTTGGGTCCTCAAAGCCTTCCTTCACACATTTCTTTAAAGTAGCTCTCATTGTTCTTAGTTTTGATTCCCAAATGTAACTGGGGGATCCGAACTGTTGGAGGTTCCAATCCCTTTGAATTAACTCCAGAATTTTAGCATCATGCAGCCAAATCGGATTGAATCTGAATGGAATGGGCCCGAGATTAACTGGAGGGGATAAAATCAGGACTATTGGTTTGTGGTCTGACACTACTGAAGGGAGAGCAAGAGAGGTAGGGAGGAGGTATTTCTGCAAGAAGGTGGAGCTTACCAGAAATATGGCCATCCTTGCCGCTACGTGCCCTATTCCATTTATTCTATTGCTCCAAATGTACTTTCTGTTCCTCAATGGGATGTCCAGCAGATCCAGATCCTCCATCAAGTCCTCCATCTTCTCACCAAAAGGGTCCATGGCCTTTTTTCCTCCTCGCTTCTCACTTTGTGACTTAGTGGTATTGAAGTCCCCAACGATGATGAGATCTTTCCCATGCAACTCCTCCTTTAGATTGTTGATATCTTACCAAAATGTTGTCTTGTCCCTATAGTGTGTTGGCCCGTATACATTACAGATGTATAACGGGATTAGGTCCTCCTTTTCCTGAATTTCTGTCAATAGACAATTATGGCTTTCCCTAATTGGTTTGACCAAGAATATACCTGAGATTATGGTGGATATTCCCCCATATGATCCTTTGGAGATTATGGCTCTTCCTATGTTGTTTTTCCAGAAGCGACATGAAAGTGCCATAGCCTCCACGTCTAGCATTTTGTCTCTTGGAGCAGCAGTACTTCTGGCCTCTCAAATTTGATTTTCTCCTTTATTGCTTCTACTTTACGTAAGCCTCCCAAACCCCTGCAGTTCCGAGAGACAATTTTCAACATTTCTTTATTGATTGAGATCTTCTCGGGATGTGCCGTTTTTTCTTGCCCCTCCTATATTTTTAGTGTTCTGGAGGAGCTTTGTTTCCTCAATACTTCTCTGCCTCCCTAGCTCCATCTCTCTTTCTGCTTCTTTCTCTCTTAGGTATCTTTGTGACTTCCTTCCTTTTGTGATTGGTTGCAAAGCCACTTCGTGTGTTTCCTGTGATCCTTGTGAAGGCGACCACTCTGGAGAGTACCCTTGTGACGTGACTCTGTTATTTTTTACCATCCTTGCCCAGGTTCCCTTTGGTGTTGTAGACCCTTCCGGAGCCTTTTCAATCCTTTCATTTCTGGGAGACATAGGAGGGATACTCGTGGCTACATGGGCTTCTTCTTCTTCTATTTCAACTGTTGTTATTTCCAAAGGGGGAATTTCACCTTCTTCCATAAGCAGTGCCTCGAATTGGTTATTGGTCGAGACTTTTTCTACTTTTTGGGGATTTTCCTTACTTATCTTTTGTTTCACCTCATTTTCTACTGGAGGAGTTTTTCTTCCCCTTTTTTATTGTTTCCAGCCTTCCTCTTGATTTTTTTCCAAGATTGATTGAACCACATTTGGACATTTTTTGACAAAGTGTCCATACTCATGGTAGTTCTTGCACTTGAATGGTAGCTACTTGTAATCTATCTTTTGAATGCACTCCCACCCATCCATGAATAATTTTACTACCTTTGATAGGCCTTTCTCCAGATCTACTTCAACGCGGATCCTTGCACAAGAAAACAAAGAGCCCTTTGGTTCCACTTTGTCAATGTAATTACCGAGAGAGTTCCCTATTGCTTGTAGCATTTCATCATTCCAACAGTGTTGGGGCATGTGTGGGAGGTGGACCCAACCTGGGACTGCCGATGGCACATCCTTTTCTAGATCGAATGATAGGCTCCATCGGTTTATATATAAACCACGAGGACCCATGAAATAGGGACCACTCCTGAAGATAAGATCTTGTTATACCTAAATCTTGTCACCAGCGTGTGATAAGACCTCTAACACCTCTATTTTCCCTTAATCCCAAACATTGGAGTGAGAACAGTGCTCTGGATGTTGATCTTACATACAAAACTCCAGCACCGCTCTTACCCTTAAGCTGATAAGCTGTACCTTATGCAACATCGCCTGAATCATTTGGAAGATAGGCGGTGCCACTGCCTTTCACCTTTGTTTTTGGCACGGTTCTCACCTTGCACTGCTCTGTCATAAGGGAGTACAAGAGGTGCCCTTGGTAAAAAGTGAAAAAGAGAAGGTTTCACGAAGCTTCTAGAACAAAAGCTTCATGGCTAGCCTTATCCCTACTCACCTGGGTCAGTTAAGCTCGAGATCCATGCTTTGGGAATCTCATGGCCACCTCACCCACCTATTTCTCAACCATTCCTATCCCTTTGAGCCCTATAAAACTAGGTTCATACTCCATGGTTGAGGGGAGAAGGAAAAGAGTAAAGTTATGCTGCTGAATTAACATCCTGGCCTAATCCATTAGAGAGCATAGAGGAGCAAGTTGGAGCTATCAGGGATGAGATGTCAGTCTTGTGAAGGAGTGCATCGACACTAAGGAAAAATGGTTGTAAGATCTTTCATTCATATATTAATGCAAAGTCGATTACTTTCCCATATATTTGTTGTGTTATGATCTCACATGTATATTATCAGATTCCTTAGTCACTGATATGGATCTATGGATAGTTTTCTGGTATCTTTGATGTTGTTGTATGTTTGGTGTGTTTTTCGAGGTCTTCCATCATATATCTTATTCCAGGCATCCATAGTCTCTAGGGAAAGTATTCTGACCTAGTTGTGACTCATTTGTTCTGGATCTGAACCATTTAGACCAGAGGAATAGCTTCCGTTCGTGGAAGGTGAAATATTCCTGATAACAAATCTAGCGACTCCACTAGGGAAGTTGTTCCTCATTTCCTTGTTTTCATTTTTCCTGATAACAAGCCACGAAGGCAAGCAGTTGTAAGCTCTTTCATTCATATATTAATGCAAAGTCTATTTCTTTCCCATATATCTGTTGTGTTATGATCTCACATGTATATTATTGGATTCCTTAGTCACTTATATGGATCTATGGATAATTTTGTGGTATCTTTGATGTTGTTGTATGTTTGATGTGTTTTTGTAGGTCTTCCATCAAAGATCTTATTCCAGGCATCCATAGTCTCTAGGGAAATTCTTCTGACCTAGTTGTGACTCATTTGTTATGGATATGAACCATCCAGACCAGAGGAATAGCTTTAATCTATGGAAGGTGAAATATTCCTGATAATAAATCTGGAGACTCCATTGGGGAACCTTTTCCTCATAAAGAACATTTTCAGGTCTTCTCCCCTGTAATACGGATCCTTGGCCTCTCTCTGAAATTAAACCTTCTTCTGATGGTCATCCAGTATATGGTGAGACTTCTCGCAATCCAAGTCAAACCTCTAATCCTGCCCCTGTAGCTTTGAGTTCTAGTTCTATCTCTAGTCATCCCATACTTTCTATGGCTGAGGGGCAACCTTCAGTTCTAGTAGTATCTATACCTTCTAACTCCGGGGGGAAACCCCCTAACGCGACCTATGTTACCCACTAATGGAAATGTTACGAATAATAGGAAAACCTCTGTTGTAGGACAATCCACATTATATGTCCCTCCCTCCAACACAAATGTGGTGAACCCCCCTTCAAGTTCAGGTCAGCCCTCGGTGGCACAATCTGTAGTTCATCAACCCTCGTGGGGTTCACAGGGACTTCGCTTAGTGAACCTCTCACATAGCACATGCGATCGTGGGATATTAAAGAATACCTTAATTTCTAGAGATATTGCCCGAAAGTATTTTTGTTGAAACCCCCTCCCAATACTTAAAAACTCCTCCCCGCCCCTTTTTATACCTCAATCCTTATAAACCACCCTACCCACCCCTACCTTAAGCCCCTCATCCCCCCCAATACCCGCAATATATGGGTTCAATTTTTGATAATTGCGTCGAGAGGCGCTCTACAACCCAGTATGGGGGAGATCTTGTAACGTTACATAACGTTACGTAACATTATTTTTATTAATTATTTTTTTTTTAATTATAAGCCAAAATAAATGTCGGCCAAAAAAACAACCTAATATGGGGGGATGTTGTAATCTTCCTACCTAACAAAACAATAAAAAGTAAAAAGTTAATTATTCGCAAAAAAATGTGGGTTTGAAAAAATACACTATATGGGGGAGATGTTGTAATGTTCCTACCTAACAAAAAATAAAAAAATAAAAAATTGGTTAGCCTTGCACATGGTTTTAAAACCATGTGCAGGGCCTTCTAAACAATCCATGGTTTTATTGTACATGGTTTAGGAGGGCATTGCAACTGGTTTTAAGACCATGTGCAAGGTCTACTAAACAACCCATGGTTGTAGGAGGGCCTTGCATATGGTTTTAAAACCATGTATGAAGAAATGTTGTAGTGTTCGTTCCTAACAAAATAAAAAATATTATATTTCTGCCATAAGTAATATTAATTAATAATAATAAAAATAATATATGTGGACCTTAAATAAAAAGATGTGTCTTTTGGTTTGAATCAAATCAATGGCTATATATAGGACACACCAAAGTTGATAGTTCATTGAGTGCAATAACTAAGAAGAGGTTTGCACCTCAAAGATTTGATCCCTCTCGGCGCTTGATAGAGCCTAGGATTTGGATCTACGCTAGTTTTAAAACCCACAATATGAACTAACGTTATAGGATATTGGTCAACAAGTGAAGCCCCCGTGGTGGGGTTATGGTTATCTAGCAAATCAAATGCTTGTAGGAAATATGAATTGTCAACCCAACCCTATAGGAATTCCATACGTTGGGAACACTTTTACACCGTGGGGGAAACCCATTTGGTCTTATATGCCGGCGATGGGAGGAATACCTATTCATACTGTTGGCAGTGTTGAAGGACCACCTTATGGCGGTCCTCCTCCCAGAGGTCCTGCAGGTTTTGGTGGCCCTCCTCCTGGTGGTCCTAGTGGTCCTGTGGGTTTTGGTGGCCCTCCTCGTGGTGGTCCTGGGGGTTCTGGCGGCCCTCCTTCTGGTGGTCCTGGGGGTTTTGGCGGCCCTCCTCCTGGTGGTCTTAGTGGTCCCGGGGGTTCTGGTGGACCTCCTCCTAATGGTCCTGGTGGCTCTGGCGGCCCTAACCCTGTAGGTCAATCTTTAGGAAGTACATCATCTCATCATACATTTCAACAACCTGTATATCAGTCAACCTATGGCCCTAATGGTGGTTACATGCCTTATCAATATTGCCAGTACGTGGAACCCAATCGTCAGTTACCTTTCCTAGCAACTTTGGACTTACCTGATTTGTCCAAGTTGATTAATGACCCCATCGAACACAATCCTTTATGGCCTGCAATTCCAGTAAAGTTTCTATCAGAAATCCCAAAATTTGATGGTAAGCAGGGAGATGATCCTAAAAATCACGTTATGACTTTCCATCTATGGTGTACATCCAACTCCTTGATGGATGATTCTATTCGATTGAGACTCTTCCAATGCACTTTGACCAGTACGACCAAAAGTAGTATATTGAACTTCCACGACATTCATTTTTGGATTTTAGTGCATTGGTAACTGTCTTCCTCACACACTTTCAGCTACCCATTCGTTATGAAACAGGTACATACCTTTTAACTTCTTTGCATCAAAACACCCCCACACACATATCGGATCACATCCACGAGTGGAGAAGGCGAAGAAGGCTCATTAAAGCTCCTATCTCGGACCAACTCTTAGCTGATTGGTTTATGAAGTCTTTGTTGCCACCTATTACCCGAGATGTGGCTATGGTCGGTGCTGTCACTGAAGAGTAGGCTATTAGTCGTGCTCAATACCTAGATTTGTTGTATTCCCAGTTCCTAACACTGTATGACTTGATCCCTCAAGCTCCTCGCCCTAGCACTAACCCTGCTAAGACACCAGTAGAAACTCCTGTTGATGGGATTGTTGGTTCAATCCAACCCTCGTCAGCAATGAAACCTGCCAAGCAATCCAATGCTTCTGCTACTACTCCTTCAACTCCCAATGTTTCCACTGAGGTGAATGCTATTCAAAGTAAGCAAACATCCAGTAATAATAAAAAGAAAGGTAAAGGAAAAAACAAAAAACCTGGAAACCAACAAGAGAACCCGAAACCTACAACCAATGAAAACGATAAAGGGAAGAGAAAAGAAAAATATCCATGTCTGCTGTGCGGTGGGGATCACTTCATGAAGGAGTGTCCCCATCATGAATAAATCAATAAATTTTTGAAAACTAACCCTACGCCAACAGTTCTCACTGGTCGTTTCCCCTCTCTGCAACAACTGATAGACCACATGTCTAATAAGGAAATTCTAGTTCTTCAGAGGAACTTCATGTGATGTCCTCCAAAACTGTTAATTTACAAACTCAAAGTCAAAATTATGAAAAACTACAGATAAAAAAGAAGATAATTCTTCTTCAAATAAAGCTCCCCCTACTGGTTCTCCCACGTCCTCATCTAATGGTCCCCTAACTATCGAGAAACCTAATCTCTACATGATTTTGTGTCCACCCAAGAGTACTCTTAGAAATTCTGCTTACAACCCTAATGCCCGAGCTGCACAGTTTTAAAACGTCATTGAATATCTCGCTCAAACACCATGTGCAATGTCTACCTTAGAAGTACTCCAAAGTTGTCCTACACAACGCAAAAACCTGTTAACCGTGTTAGGATCCTTAGACCCGGACAACACTAATCTGATTTATTTCAATGTTGAGAACTATAAGTCTAGACTGCCTCACCAAATCACTTTTCAAGTCATGATGAAAGTAGTTTGGAAAAAGGTCTTTAGAACTGTCTTGGATGAAGGAGATTTAACTTCAGTTTTGTCCGTGTCTTATTGGAAATCCCTCGGCTCTCCCGAGCTTATGAAATCATCGACGACCCTAAAAGCCTTCGATGGACAAGGTTTCCAGCCCCACGGTCTCATACCAGCACTTTCGATCGAGCTTGGGGGAAAAAATATTTCCGTTCAAGTGGAAGTGGTGGATTCCCCTTTAGACTACAATCTCCTGCTAGGAAGAAATTGATTTTATGCCATGACTGTTGTCGCTTCAACGATATTTCGAACCCTCCAATTTCCACATCTAGGGAAGATTGTAACAATTGATCAGCTTGATTTCTGTACGCTAGATTTTACTACCCCTACGATGAATAACATCCCTATGTTAGGTCAGTCCCCTCCCCCTTACCAGTCGATCAGGATAGGCATGCTGAAGGATTCTTCCCTTATAGGGGTGTTCCCGTCAGCTCCTCCTAACACATAAACAATGACAGTAAATATGATTTCTTCATTTGGTTATGATCCCAAGGGCAACAAAGTTGTTGATTCAACCTCATTGAGTTTGCATGAAGCAATGTATAATGTTGACCAAACCCTTTTCGATGACCACATTGATGATCTTCATCTTGTGACTTCGGATCCCTACCACCTGCCCTATTGATTAGAACCCTCTCTTCCTACTCTGGATTATCTCTCCCACACTTTTCCTTCTGACGAGTCCATTATGGATATCATGAGTACGAATGACTCTGTATGGGAGGACCACCATCACATATCCTTGTTCCTCCCCAACACCAGTTCGGTAGACCATGATTTTGCATCTCTCTTTAGTACTGATATTGTCCATACTCCTCAAACTCCTGTATTGTTGTAGAACACTGAATGTGGAGGAAATCTGTGCAACATTAGTAAGACAAATCCAATCGATATATCAGTCAAGCCTGGCACTCTTGAGCATGTTCATGCTGGGCATAACTGCTCAGCAGAAGAATCTGAAGTATACAAAGCACTTTTCAAGGAATTCCGAGATATTTTTTCCTGGTCCTGTGAAGAAATGCCTGGGATAAACCCTTCTATCGTGGTCCATGAAATCAAAACCTATCCCACAGCTAAACCTGTCAAGAAAAAACTAAGGCAAGTCCATCCATGGAAGGCTACGGCTATTAAAGCCGAAATAGAAAAAACTTCTGCAAGCAGGGTTTATTTATCCTATGCCCCTAACGAAATGGGTATTGAACGTTGTCCCTGTCAATAAAAAATAGGGCACTATTAGAGTCTGCATCGATTTCAAATATTTGAATAAAGCTTGTCCCAAAGACAACTTTCCAACTCTGCATATCGACCAGATTATCGACAACTGTGCTGGAAGTGTCATCTTCTCATTCTTGGATGGCTTTTCTGGCTATAATCAGATCGAGATATTGCCCGCTGATTAGCACAAGATGGAATTTATTTTCCCATGGGGAAATTTTGCGTATAGGAAGTTACCATTTGGTATGAAGAATGCTGGAGCTACATTTCAGCATGCTATGTCCTATGCATTTCACGATGTCAAACATATTGTGGAACCGTACCTTGACAACCTCCCAGCTCATTCACAGCGACGGGAGGACCACCCTGGTCATCTTAGGGATATTTTTCTGAGATGCTATCATTATAATATACGACTCAATCCACATAAATGTGTTTTTTTGCGTTGATATGGTACGTCTCCTAGGTTTCGTGGTTTCTAAGGATGGCATCCGGATAGATCCATTGAAAATTGGATCTATTTTAGCCCTACCAGCCCCAACTAATCTTGTTGAACTCCAAAGTTTGCAGGGGAAGGCAAACTTTCTTTGTCGTTTTGTGTGCAATTTTGCAGAGAAAACATACGGCTATATGCGTCTCCTCAAGAAAGACACTCTGTCCTTTTGGGATGACCAAGCCCAATGCGCCTTTGATAATCTTAAGCATGCTCTGACCCATTCACCTGTGATACACCCCTGAGATTATTCAAAGGATTTTCTCTTATACATTGTTTCCTCCACTACTACCATTGGGATGGTTTTGGTGTAGGAAAATCTGGACAGTCAGGAGCACGTGATCTATTACGCCAGTAAGAATCTAATAGATTCTGAAACTCGATACTCACGTGTGGAGAAGTTAGCATTGGACAAAGTCATTGCTGTATATAAATTTTGACACTACATCTTGCTTCGCACTACCACCATATTGGTAGATCAGAACCTTCTGTATTACATCCTGACTCGCCAAGTGCTAGGGGGAAATATTCCCGATGGATAGTCATCCTATAGGAATTTGACCTTGAATTTGCCAAGGTTGCGTCGAAGAAATCCTTGGTTTTGGCTGAGCTGATGTTTGATCTTCCCTGTGCTTCGACATATTCTGAGCCCAGTGATTCATTCCCAGAGGAATTTATGTTCTTGATAAGCACTATTGATCTGTGGTATGGATATTTAATCATTTATCTCCAGACACAAAGATTTCAGCCCACTCTATCCCGTGACGATGGTCGTTTTATCCGTCACCACGCGAAATACTACCTTATCCTGAATGATACCTTGTATAGGCGTGGTATTAATTCCGTTATTCGATAATGCCTTACTCATGAAGAGGTTGAACAAGTGCTGAATGACTGCCACTCTGGAGCATGCGGTTGTCATCTTTCTGGGATGGCTACAGCCCAGAAAATCCTTCGCACTGGCTATTTCTGGCCTTTAGTCTTTAAAGATTTTCATGAGGTTGTTAAGAAATGCCCACCCTACTAACATTTTTATCTGAAAAAGCGCACCCACCCTTCTCCATTACATGTCATCATTTCTGTTGGCCCTTTCACCAAATGGGGGATATATTTCATGTATTGTAAGCCTACCTCAACTGAGGGGCATGGTTACATCATAGTAGTCATTGATTATTTTACGAAATGGGATGAGGCTATGCCTACATATGCATAGGATGGTAATACCTCCGCCCTCTTTCTATTCAATCACGTGATAGCAATATTTGGAGTCCCACAGTCTATAGTTACTGATCACAGATCACATTTCCGGAATCAGATGATGGAAGAACTGAGTGGCAAGCTAGGTTTTTGTCATGAAAACTCAACACCCTATTATCCGCAAGCTAATGTTCAAGTCGAGGCCATTAATAAAGTTTTAAAAACCATGTTGTGACGGATGGTTGGAGATCACAAATCCAACTGGCACCACATCCTCTTCTCCGCTCTTTGGGCTTATAGGACTTCAGTAAAAACAACTACTGGTTTTACACCCTTCCAGTTAGTTTATAGACTAGAAGCCATCTCGCCTATTCAGTGTCAGATTCCATCTTTGAAACTTGTCGTTGAACTTCTCTCAGATACTTCTATTGAGGAAGAAAGATTCCTATACCTAAATAATCTTGACGTAACTAGACAAGATGATGCCTTAGCTAATGAGGCACACAATAAATGCGTCAAGGTGCAGTATGACAACTCTGTCCAACCTCGTATTTTTAATGAAGGTGACCTAGTTCTAACCTACGATCAGAGACATGACAAGCTAGGGAAAGGGAAGTTTGAATTAATGTGGTACAGTCCCTCTGTTGTTTCCAAAGTTTTAGAGAAAGGGGCTTATGAGCTCATGGACTATGATGGATTCCCCTTCGGGCAACCTCACAATGGGTTGTACTTGAAGAGGTACTATGCCTAGATCATTCATGTATGGTACCTTGTATATATGTACATTGTTTGACTTTTTAGTGTGTGTTTTAGTATTTTCAATATGGTTTTGAGTTTAGTGTCCAAACTGTTTATACCATGTTTTGGTTATGCAGAACAGATGGCTTTTTACGGCTTCGCTGATGGTGCTTGTCGCCATACCTTGAACCTTGCCTCAGCTGCTTGGGTTCTCTATTCCATAGCTCATGATTTGGTCAGTTTAGGAGCAGTTTGTATTGGTCCAGCTACCAACAATATCGTCGAGTATCAGGCAGTCATAGGTCTACTAACTAAGGCTGCATCCCAAAACATTCGTGATTTGGTAGTTTTCATGGACTCACAATTGGTCGTTTGTCATTTGAACCATGTCTACACCATCAGGAACCCAGTGCTTCTCCGTCTCTTCGAAAGGGTACATTTGTTGGAAAGGTCATTTGATGTAACTAGTTATAGGCATATCACTAAGGCAAACAATGCAGTTCTTGTCGTTAGCAAACTATATCCCAGACTGGTATATTACTCATACATGACTCGAAAATCAAACATGGTTCATCATATTGTAAATAGACAGTAGAAGACACATTAAATTCATGTAAATACATTTTCCATTTGGAACATATAAACACTGGAAATA
>LPNX010229739.1:499026-535277 GCA_001517045.1 Pseudotsuga menziesii
GTAATACATCGTGTAGATCTATCTAGTGATGCTCGTGGTAGCATATCACAGCCCGTACTACTCTGCATAGCAGTCATCTAAAGTGGCCTGGCACGCCTGCAGTGTGCCTCTAATACCTCATGGGTAGGTCATTGATCGATGCATCCGGTATGTCTAGAGTCAACCTCTCCAGGTTCTCCTCTAGCTTTCCCATCGGGTTGTCACCTCGTTGAACAAAATGAGCTCCTGCTCGTCTTTCCAGTGGGGAAGATCCCCCAGGTCATGTTACTCCAATATCTGTATGAAGATATTTAGGTCTTGTTACTACATATAAAAAAAAACATTAAAATACAAAAACACAGGTTCCATTTTAGAGTTTTGTTTCTTACCAATGTCTCCCCACTGCTTGCCAGGTGGAAGTGGTAAATCAGGGTCACCCCTGAAGTCAATACCCACGTACGCATAATCCTCAATCATGAGGATCTGATCGTTCAGCTAGAGGAAAAATGGATCCCCAAGCTTCACTTTTCACCTGCCTTCTCCCGTGCGGGACACGATCCTGACCCACCTCAGCATACGAGGGTCTCATGCCCTCAACTCAGTAAATACCACTTGGGGCCTTAGATGAGGGACTCGCTCAAAGAAGAAACAGGCTAAGATGGATCCATAGGCGAACTGTTTCAGCTCTCCTTGTCGACACTTGGTCAGCTGATCCTTGAAGACCGGAAGTAATGCTTATGCCCAGTTAAATACAGTAGGTTCCATGGCCTCTATAGAGTATAACATGTGTGCTCTGGAATCCTGATGAGGTCCTTGGCTTCCAGCCAAACTTTGCATAGTAAAAAGGACTGTACGAAGAGGACCGTCCACCACTGCCTTAATAGGAATTTTCTTCCCAGACATTCTAGTACCAAGTATGTAGTAGTTGTTGATTAACTCTTGGGGGGCTCACGTCCCCTCCACGGGAACCAACCAAAGAAATAGGAGCACCTCATCTGGCTAATCCTGTCAAGAACTAGATATCCTTTACCTCAATAGTCAGCACATGGGCTCCCACCTCAAAATATTGTTGCTCCAGGTTCCACATATGAAGGATATATTCCAACAAGCGTTCATCGGACACCATAAAAGGAGTGCGAAAGAATTTTAGGAGACCACAGTCCCTCAATGCAGCTATGCACCTCACATTTCTCTCGGCAAAGGCATTGTCATCATCGTGTTCCCATTCCTTCCATATCACCATTTTTTTATCACTTAGAACTTGTCAAAAACAATCAATGGGCCAATTAGAAACATAATCAATCATCAAAATCAGTTAAAAAATTATATTCTTGCTTGCCCATTCACTTTTCGTCACTCACGACCGGCACTGCCTGAGTGTTGTTTGCACAGAGCGATGGCATCGCCTGAGCACTATTTGCACAGAGCGGTGGCACCGCCTAAGTGCAACTTAAGATGCATGGTTCTTACGGTGCACCGCCTGTCCCGTAAGGGGCAGGAGCGGTGCCCGTATTTGATATTTAGGGATTGCCTAAAAATGCCCAAAAAACTCCTGAAAATAAAAAAAGATTGCATGGAAAGAAAAGGCTAGGGTTTAATCATTTACCTAGTCCAAACGACGCTCAAAACGGATGGTGGAATCTCCTGGAATCACTGACTGAAGATCTAGCTCAATTTTCTCCAAAATACTCTCACCAAGTGGTAAATAGTAAAATGATTTGATTTTTACTATTCAAATGACTTTTATATATATTTTTAGGGTTTTTTAATGTTATGTTGATATTTAAAAAATCATTATTATTATAAAACTCATTTATATAGTACATTAAAGTCATTTTTTGAGATATTAATGATTGTTTTGAGTCTTGCAGAACGGAAACAGTAAAGTCTATGGGAAGTTTGTTTTTTAATTTTTCGTACTTCCATAAAAAGGAAGAAGTCCCCGAGTGTTTGTTTCGAAACTTTGGTCATGCGCTTAGAACTCAGTATCAAAGTTCTGAGTCTTTTTCCGATTCTTTTTAGATTCGTAAAACTTCTCATCATGAAAAAGAAACCTAATGGAGTCTCCTTTAAGCTCTTTTCGGACTCCCTAAATATGAAAAGATTGTCGAGTACTTGTCTTCTTCATACTCGTAAAAGTATTTGAAGAGGTCCCCGAGTGTTTGTTTCGAAACTTTGGTCATGCGCTTAGAACTCAGTATCAAAGTTCTGAGTCTTTTTCCGATTCTTTTTAGACTCGTAAAACTTCTCATCATGAAAAAGAAACCTAATGGAGTCTCCTTTAAGCTCTTTTCGGACTCCCTAAATATGAAAAGATTGTCGAGTACTTGTCTTCTTCATACTCGTAAAAGTATTTGAAGAGTCGTCTCTCCTACAGTAGGTTATCTCTTTTTCGGTTCGGATAGACTATTTATGAAAGAGGAACGCTCCAGCCAATCATGACTGGAAGAGTTCTCTCGGGTATTATTTTACACTTTTTCGGGCCCTGGAGACTAAATCATACGAAAAAGGACCCTTTGGAGTTTTATTTCGTCTTCGTTCAGACTCTCTAAACATGAACAATGCCGAGTTTTCTTTCATTGGACTTGTTAAAATAAACACTAAGAGACCCTTTTTTGGGAACAAACCCCTCCTTTCTCAGGTTCATAAAATGCATGAGAATGGACTTGTCTTCAGATAAGCTAAAATGAGTGTTTGTTACCCTCTTTGAACTCGTAACAACAAAAAGAGGCACTCATCAATCATGATGGGGGAATTAAGGGAAGGGAATCATTTTGCAAATCGAATGGCAGTTGTTTTTCACCTTTGAACATGGCACTTATCTGCATATCATTCAGTCAATTGGGTATTCAACTGACTTACAAGTCGATCCACTTTCATGAGTCATGTCACTCCTTTGAGTCTTTCAAAAGGATGCATTGTCCGCTATCGTATTGTGTGTCTGTCTGGTCTAGTCATGCTGCCAAGTCTTTTGTCATGCCGCCCAATGTTCAAAGGGAAAAAGAAGTTTACCTCTGCAGTTAAAACAACTTTTGTGTCGGTACTTTTGAGTCAGTCCTATGGTTACATTATCTACAATATTCCAGAACTTTGTTCCAAGTTTCGTGTCGTCGATGTGGGATTCATCATGGCCCTCCTTCGACGAGACTATTCCTATCGACATCAGCTCATCATCTAGGAAATATTCTTAGAAACAAGTTTAGTACCTTGAGATCTGTATGCCTCAATGACAAATTCTCTCACTCTCGACATAGGTTTACATCATTGACCTTTGATCAAAATATTCCACTGGGTGTTTGACATCAAAACATCTATTCACACTCATTAGATTGTACTAGGGTACCTTGGGAATCATTGACATCAATGGTGATCTCCCTCACACTTGTTAATGGTTCACATCATTGGACGGTAATCAAGTGGTTTCTACCATGTTCGACTTCAGAACATTGTAATCACATGGATAGAATCGTACTTTGTGGAAGACGAGACGAAGACCCTGGGTATTTGTTAAGCACACATAGCTTTCTCCCCAGGTTACGATGGAGTATATTTTATGAATTACCAGCATGGATCCACATTTGTATGGTCGTGTCTATGCTCAAATTTGTGTCTATATGACATAGATCTATGTTGTATATCTGATAGTTATGTCCAAGTTTGAGTCCTCTATCTCATGGATCTATGTTGTGATCTAGTAGCCATGTTTGTTTATTCCTCTCATGGATCTTCCTTGTATTGGTCTACAGCCATGATGAGGTTACATTTATTCATTAGTCAAAGTATTGATGTATTGCAAATTCCTACTCCATGATACTCTCCGATCAAGCTGGCTCTTACCTCGAAGTGATAACTTTCTCTATCAAATCTCTTGCCTATCGTATCCCTCTAGCCTCATGCTTTGGGGGGCATTCTGTTATACCTAAATCCTGTCACCAACATGTGATAAGACCTCTAACACCTCTATTTTCCCTTAATCCCAAACATTGGATTGAAAGCAATGCTCTAGATGTTAATATTACATACAAAACTCCAGCACCGCTCTTACCCTTAAGCTGATAAGTAGTACCTTATGCAGCACCACCTAAGTCATTTGGAAGACAAGCGGTGCCACCGCCTTTCACCTTTTTTTTTGGCGTGGTTATCACCTTGTAGCACTCTGTCATAAGGGAGTATAATCGGTGCCCTTGGTAAAAAGTGAAAAAGAGAAGGTTTCACAAAGCTTCTAGAACAAAAGCTTCATGGCTAGCCTTATCCCTACTCACCTGGGTCAGTTAAGCTCAAGATCCATGCTTTGGGGATCTCATGGCCACCTCACCTACCTATTTCTCAACCATTCCTATCCCTTTGAGCCCTATAAAACCAGGCTCATACTGCATGGTGGAAGGGAGAAGGAAAAGAGTAAAGTTATGTTGTTGAATTAACATCCTGGCCTAATTCATTAGAGAGCATAGACGAGAAAGTTGGAGCTATCGGGGATGAGATGTTAGTCTTGTGAAGGAGTGCATCGTTACTAAGGCAAAATGGTTGTAAGCTCTTTCATTCATATATTAATGTAAAGTCAATTTCTTTCCCATATATATGTTGTGTTATGATCTCACATGTATATTATCAGATTCCTTAGTCATTGATATGGATCTATGGATAGTTTTCTGGTATCTTTGATGTTGTTGTATGTTTGATGTGTTTTTGCACGTCTTCCATCATAGATATTATTCAAGGCATCCATAGTCTCTAGGGAAAGTCTTCTGACCTAGTTGTGACTCATTTGTTTTGGATCTGAACCATTCAGACCAGAGGAACAGCTTCCTTCTGCGGAAGGTGAAATATTCCTGATAACAGATCTATGTCAGCTTTTCTTTCAAATAAGAAGGAGAAGAATCCCTTTTTGCAAAAGTAGTGTTGTAGCCCCCGGATATCAAGGGCATCCAGTTCTTATTTATCCATACCTCCATAGTATTTGGTGAAGGCTAGATTCGTGTGAATTGACCTATCATACCTTTCTCACTAAAATCTAGGGCTTTTAGTCTTGAAGCTGCTAACGTGATCTGGATCCTAGGAGCGGCTACTCGCTTCATGAAGTTCACATCGCCGGATTCTGGGATGGGAAAAGGTGGGGGAGAAGTAGTAGCCACCAAATTATTGAAAGTTTCATCTAAGAGTCTTCGACGCTTCTCCAGGCTCAAATCCCAGGGTGGATCCATTTCTACACCTTCCCTAGAAGATCCCGAAGTTGACTCAATTGACCATGTTATTGATTTGATCAATATTCAGGTTGTGTGTGGCAGCAGAGCCTGGATGCACCTCATGCTGGCATATCTGCTTCTGAGCAACAACAACTCGGACTTGCATGAACGATCAGAGCATGGACAATCTGGCTCAACTCTTCACGTGCATGCAAATTCATATAATGGGCCATTTTCATTACACCTAAGTGCATATGGAAAATATTATCTACTAGACTATAATATAATACTAAAAAAAGTTAGTGTATCTAAAGGATATTATGAATCTTCTCACGTGTTGTTGAATGGATCCATAAGGCTAATGTTCTAGGTTGTGACATGTAGTTTCCACTTGTCACCTTTCTCTTTTCACTGACATTTGCATGCAATAGTTTTGTGAAAATAAAATATGATAGTGAATTCAACATCATAATTCTCGCATCGTGAAGGTATCGTCACCATTGGACAAAAAGAAAGAAAATAATAAATCTTTTTAACATAATTTGTACCTGAATGTAGTAGTGACTCCATTTAATTATTATGAGTTAAAGTATGAGGCCAACCTTCTCATTAGGAGTAAGGGCCTTTATAGGATTACTACGGCGACATAAACTAAACCCAATTCTACAGTGGAGAAAGCAAGGCAATATATAGGATGGATGAGGCCTTTGGGTTGTTGTGCCTTTCAATTTCTCTAGATCTTTGGTTTTATATTGATTTTGCTTCAAAATCGAATGAAGTATGGACCACCTTAAAAGGTCTTTTTAGGAATCAGGATATGAAGTTAGGACACAAATTGGAGAATGAGCTTATTGCTTTGAGCACATGTAACTTCAATACTATTCATAATTATTTCATGAAGTTTAAAGATTTGTTATTGCATATCAAAATGTGTGTGTTTGAGAATTAAAAGTAGTTTATACTCTCTATTATCTAAAAAGTGGGTCCACAATACTCAATATTTGTATATTGCTTTCATGCTATAAAACTAGCTATTGGAAAGACATGGAAGATGCTAGAGTTTTTGTTGTCACATTCACTCAAGAAAAAAATAACTTAGTTCAAATGGTGACCTCAAGTACTCAAAGGACCATTCCCTTGAAACAAATGAGGTAGCTAAGATATGCATCAAGACAGATAAGAAAACAAAGGAAAGAAAGAGCAAAATCCTAGATTTTATCAAGAAAACTCCTCCTTTGAAGATTGGGAGACCAAGAAGGACATAATCATATGTATTTACTACAAGAAATACAATAATGAAGAACAAAAGTGTATAAGGAAAGAGATTTATCAACCGAAACATCTTATTTTGTTGGCAAACATCAAAATCCCTGACCATCACAACAAATCAACTAAAGTTTTTGAAAAGCCACAAGATGCAGGAGATGCACTTATTGTTATCTTTTCCAAACCACTATCTTGTTGTGTTCTTGAATCAAATGTTCCAAATCAAATATCTCTTTCCTTGCATCCATGCACTATACCTACCATCTTAGGATATGCATCGGTTCAAATCATCCATTCAGCTAAGGAAGAACCTTATATTAATCCAGATGAAGAAGTAGTTGACATTCATGAATAGGTGATCATCAAATTTTTGCATGATATTGAATAACTTGATACAAATAAAGTTCTTGGAGATGATTCCCTGGTTCAAATCAATCATTCAATTGAGGGAGGATTTTCTATAAATCACGGTCTTATCGATGCCCCTTAAATTACCTTAGGTAATATTTCAGATTTACATGTAGAAGTTGTTGACATTGATGAAGATTTTGATGCATATCCAACATCCAAACCACTTTGGGAACAACATAATATTCATACAATAGGTGATCTAGTTGGCTATCAAAAATATACAAGGTGGACCAACTCACATTATCAAAGTGCTCCTCATGCACTCCCTGCTATAGGGTCCTTGATTCCCAACCATAGTTACATGGTCAGTACATGAGATCCATAGTATTTTTCAAAGTCCACAAGAAATCCGTATTGGGGTGCTTCCATGGAAGAGGAGCATCAATATCTAATGAAGAATCAAACTTGGTCGCCAAATATCTTACCCCCTAGTAGGAAACTTGCATGGATCAATTGGAAGCATTGATCAAAGTTGCAAGCAAATGAACATGGGTGATCATGGTTTAAGATGACTTTAAAAGTCCACCCACCACTATCTTCTTTTTTGTTTTAATGGGGGGAGGGGGGGTCCCATTGCATTTCCCTCTTTTCCCACTTTCGGGTTGTATTTTTATGTACTTGAGTACTTAATATGACTATAAATTATTGGGACCCATTCTTTTATGCATTAGTTTCACCAAATTAGGCTTATGGGGCAGGAGGGGGTGTTAGAGAATACTTACCTCTCCTTAGGATTAATTTTCACGTCGAGACTTTAGATCTTGGTCTCATGATCTTGATGTTGGCAAATTTGAATAAATTTGACCAAGTGAGCCATGGGAGTGATTCATTCCTAGATTTAAGGCAGGGGGGGTATGTTATTTTTAGTTAGTGAGGGTGCATTCCTTGATTTTAGGGTCTTATCCCTAATTTTAGGATCCAAACTTGCATGTTTTTGTTCCCTAAACCTAATTTCATGAATCAAGAAAGGGTACCACCTTCCTTCACTATTTTTCATCTAATTCCTGTCATGCTTGTTTTATGCATGCATTAGATCCCTCATTTTATGAAATTAAGCCTCCACTCGCCATCCTAGGTTAGTTATGAGCTAGTTAACTCGTTCTTGAGAGATTTCATGGCTAATTAGGGAATTTGAGCTCTAAGTTAATCCCAACTAGGTCTACATGCATACATGTACAATTTGAATTGGCTTATTTAGGAATTCAAATTGTCTATATGAACAAGACTTGTTCACTCTTTGAATTATTGAATAAGAATCATTGTGTTTTGCTCCAAATTCATTTCTCTTTATTCTCTTTTTCTTGTTTACTTCGTAAAATTTCTTAGAGTATTGTTGCTCATTAGATTTCTATATCTGTTAATGTATTTGTAACTTCAGAATGTATTCATCTGTATATCTTATGTATTGTACCCCGATGTTTATTCTGGGATGTGTCTGTAATGTACTTGAGTCATGTCATTCCCTGATGTTCCTATCGGGAGGTTCTATAATGTAAACAAGTCATGTCAAGTCATTGTGGTTAACCCTCCTATTGATCAAGGGTTAAAGTCCCCACAGTTCCGGGGCACTAAGGTTATTAGACTCTCCTAGAGAAGTCGGCCCTAGTAGGTTATTGTCAAGTCAGGAATTAGTATAAATAGAGAGTGAGTCTCTCTATTTATCACACACTCACGCACACTTAGTTGTAGCACATAGCTGAGGAAGAAGAAGCTACTGGGGCTAGGAAGAAAGAGGCTACTGTTGTCGAGAGATCATCTTACTGTTTTGGGGTTTTACTTTTGGTGTTGATTCTATCTTTGAGTAAGTTACGGGGTTTTCTCCATTTATGGTTTCCTCGAGGAAAAACATCGTGTTCATTGTCTCTTGTGTTTGATTGTTGTGCTTGTTGTTCTCTCACTTAAAGATCCTAATATAATGCTAGCTTAATGTTAAAAATCTAACATGGTATCAGAGCTAACTTGAGAAGAAGACACTGTGTAGCTGCGGAAACTAGGGCTTCCAACTTTGTGGATCTCTCTCCATATATTTTAAGCAAAAGAAGGTTGGACTAACTCTCCTCCCTAGGGCGCATCTTTCTGTTGAAGCAAAATCTGATTCTGAGCTTTTTTAGTTTTGGACCCGACAATACTACCGAAAATTAGGGCTTTCCACAGAAGTGGAATTTTTGATTGAGCCCGGGCCTGGATTGATCTCCTCCTCAAAATCGAAGTTTAGAGATCAGGATCAAAGCATTTGGTTGGACAGAACTCTGGAAAAGTCAAACCCTAATCTGCTCCTGAACCAGCACTGCAGAAATCCAGCTCCAAATCCAGATCTGACATCTTGACCTGGTAAGATCTAAATCTTTTGTATTTCCATTTGAGGTTCTCAGTTAAGATTTCTCATCATACCAAGCTTGATGAAAATCTTGAAAACGCTGATAACTTCTGAGCCTGGAAGTATAGGATCTCCCTGGTCCTGGAAGAAAATGAGTTGGACTCCTATATCAATGAGGAGGTTCCAGTTCCAGAGGGAGATGAGGCTAAGGCTTTACACAAGAAGAAGTTGGTTATGGCAAAGAGGATTATTGCTGATTCAATCAAGGATCACCTCATACCAGAGGTGTCCTCCTTAAAGACACCTAAAGCTATGTTTGATGACCTAACCAAATTGTTTGAAGGGAAGAAGATAAATTGGAAGATGACTCTGAGAAACCAACTGAAGAATGTAAAGATCCAAAATGCAGAGACCATCCAGTCTTACTTCACAAGGGTCTCTCAGATCAAGGAACAACTGGAAGCAGTAGATGAAGAAGTGGAAAATGCATAGATTGTAATGACCACCTTGAATGGTCTCCCTAGATCATTGGACTCCTTTATTCAAGGAATCTATGCCAGAAAGAAGTTAGTCAAGTTCAGCATACTATGGAAAGAATGCTTTCAAGAAGAAGCTCGAATAACATCTCAAGAAGAAAACATGGGAAGTGAAGATCAAGTTCTCACAGTTCACTCCAAGAAAAGCAGTTAAAGCTCTCATCACTCCAGAAGTAAGAACTTCCACCAGAGAGGCAACTCTAGAAAAGATTTATCTAAATTAAGATGCTATACATGTGATACTTTGCCAAAGACTATCCTAGAAATAAAATTAACTCCCATAAGAAGAAGGGAAACAAGAGAAGACATCATGCTCATGCTGCAGAGGATGATGTTCCTTCCACAAAGAGATTCAGACAAGAAAGTGATGATTCTTCAAGTGATGAAGAATATGTGCTGATCTCCGCTCTCACGGGAACTATCTCACATGGAAGCAATGATTGGCTTATAGACAGTGGTGCTTCCAAACATATGATGGAATTCAAAGAATCTTTTGTGAAACTATCTGAACATGACTCACCTCACAAGGTGAAACTTGGGGATGACTACCAGTATCCAATAAAAGGTAGTGGGGAATCCTCCTATAAGCTAGACTCTGGAAAGTCCATGAAGATGCAAGATGTATTGTTTGTACCAGGACTAAAGAAGAATCTCCTCTCGATATCTGCATTAGATGCAAAAGGCATGAGGGTTGCATTTGTAGATGGCCAAGTTCTCATGTGGCCAAAGGGAAAGACTTTTGATGATGCAGTAATGATTGGGGAACAAGAGGGAGGTCTATACAAATTTAAGGGCCATCTGAAACAAGATTTAGTCCATGACACAGTAGAGCCAAATGAGATTTGGCATAGAAGGCTCGCACATGTGCATTATAGAGCACTACCACTTGCAAGCAAAGTTGCTGAAGGTCTTCCAGAAATTAAGGCAAAACATGATGGAGTCTGCAAAGGATGTGCAAAAGGAAAGAAAACAAAGAAGATATTTCCAAGTAGCGAGAGCAAGGCAAAAGGAATATTGGAAATCATTCACTCCGATGTATGCGGTCCAATGTCATCAAGTTCATTAAGCGGGTATGTATACTATGTTTCTTTTATTGATGACTTTTCTAGGAAGACATGGATTTACTTCATCAAGAACAAAGATGAAGTATTCAGCAAGTTCAAGGAATTCAAAGCCTTGATTGAGAACCACACAGAAAATAAGATCAAGACCTTTTGATCAAATAATGGTGGAGAATTCACTTCAAATGAATTCAAAGCATTATGCAAAGATTCAGTGATTAAGAGGGAGTTACCTACTCCATATAATCCACAATAGAATGGGGTTGTAGAAAGGAAGAATAGAACAATCATGGAAGCTGCAAGGGCTATGCTTCATGATCAAGATCTTCCCATGCATCTGTGGGGAGAAGCTGCCAGAACAACGGTGTATGTATAGAACCGTACTCCACACAAAGTACTCGAGAACAAGACACTCGAAGAAGTCTTTTTCAGCAAGAAACCAGAAGTCAGCCATCTCAGAATATTCGGTTGTCCATGGTACATACACATTATGAAAGAAAAGAGGACAAAGTTAGATCCTTCAGGAAAGAAGGGTATATTTGTGGGATACTCTGAAAGCTCGAAGGCTTACAGCATATACTTCCCAGGATTCAAAAAGATCGATATCAGCAGGGATGTAACATTTAACGAAGACTCAGCTTACAACAAATCCAGAAAGAGACCTATTGAAGAAACTGAAGCACCCAGAATTCATGACACAACCATTAACGAAGAATATCAAGAAGAAGATCGGGAAATAGAAGAACCTCAAGAACCTGTAGATCCACCTCAAGAGAAGAATCCTCATAAGAGGAAACTTGCTTGGGTATGAGAAGCTATCCAAGGTGCGGAAAGATATGGGGCTCTAGAAGAGAATCACAGAGAAAGAAAGAGAACCAGGTCCTGCTCTTGTTATGTAGCCTTATTAGGTGATTTCATCGATAAAGAACCTTTCAATTATGAAGAAGTGGCAGAACGAAAGAATGGAAGGATGCTATGATCAAAGAGTATCAATCGATCATGAAGAATGATGTTTGGGACATAAGCGGCAGAATGAAAGAATGGAAGGATGCTATGATCGAAGAGTATCAATCGATAATGAAGAATGATGTTTGGGATGTTTGGGACAGAAGCGGCAGAATGAAAGAATGGAAGGATGCTATGATCGAAGAGTATCAATCGATAATGAAGAATGATGTTTGGGATGTTATCCCAAGACCAGAAGGGAAGTATGTTGTAACTTCCAAATGGATCTACAAGATCAAGCATGCTGTAGATGGTAGCATAGAGAAATATAAAGCAAGATTTGTGGCTCATGGATTCCCCCAGAAAGAAGGAATAGATTATGAAGAAAATTTTGCACCTGTAGCCAGATACACTTCCATCAAATCAATACTTGCTCTGGCTGCAGTAATGAAATGGAAGATACATCAGATGGATGTCAAGACTACTTTCATGAATGATGTAGTGGAAGAGGAAGTGTATGTGGAGCAACCACTCGGTTTTGAGACACATGATAGGGAGACTCACAGTGTGTAGTTTGAAGAAATCCCTGTACGATTTGAAATAGGCACCCAAGACATGGTACGGCAGAATTGACAGCTTTCTATCCAGTTTGGGATTTACCAAGAGTAAAGCAGATTCCAACCTTTACTACAAGGTTGAAGATGGAAACCTAGTGATGCTCCTACTGTATGTAGATGATCCGTTTGTAACAGGTATGGATGGGTTGATTGCTAATAGAAAGAGAAAGATTGCTGCCAAGTTCAAAATCAAGGACTTGGGTATGATGCATTATTTTCTAAGCATGGAGGTGTGGTAGAATGCAGATGGAAATTCCCTGGGACAAGGGAAATATATGGTAGAGATCCTGAAGATATTTGGGATGATGGACTGCAAAGCCATGACCACACCTATGGCATCGAACCTGAAGCTATTGAGTGATGCTTCATCAAAAGCGGTTGATGCTACGATGTATCGTCAGATGATTGGGTCTTTCATGTACCTGATGAACACGAGACCAGATATTTGCTTTGTTGTGAACATTTTGAGCCAGTACCTGACATATCTGAGACATGTTCACTTGATTGCTGCAAAGCATATTTTGAGGTACCTAAAGGGTACAGTTGATTATGGGCTCAAGTATGAGGTGAATCAAAATATTAACCTGGAGGGTTGTGTTGATTCAGATTGGGCAGGTAGTGCCATCGATAGGAAGAGCACTTCAAGGTGTTGCTTCAGTATGGAATTAGGTGTGATCTCGTGGTTTAGCAGGAAGCAATCTTGTGTGGCACTGAGTACATCTGAAGTAGAGTATGTCACATCCTGTTCAGCTAGTTGTGAGGCAGTATCGTTGAGGAAGCTACTGTCTCATTTATTTGATCTCCAGTTAGATGCTACTTGTATATATTACGACAACCAGAGTTGTGTGAAGTTTTCGGAGGACCCGGTGTTCCATGACAAGTCAAAGCATATCGAGATCAAGTATCAATATCAAGGATATGGTGTAGAGAGGAGAAGTGAAGCTCCAGTATGTTGCGACGGATGAATAGATAGCTGATGTGTTGACGAAGCCATTAGCCATAGTGAAGTTTGAGTACTTCAGGGAGAAGCTTGGTGTTCTCCAAATCGAGGTTCCTTCCAAGGGGAAGTGATGACTCCGTGAGCCATTCTAACATGGTGAGAGGATTGGTTCCTTCCATGGTCAGATGTAAGGGTTGATTTATTCTATCATGGTGAGAGGATTGGTTCCTTCCATGTCAAATATGAGTGCTGAGCCATTCTGATGTGACTGTAGGATTGGTTCCTACATGATCAAATATAAGGGCTATTTCCATTCTTAGAATGGAGGCACCTGGTCAGTTACCAGGAAAGCTCAGTCTAGGACTGAGGGCCATTTTGATATGACTGTGGGATGTGTTCTCACATGATCAAATATGAGTGCATGGCCATTCTGATGTGATTGAGGGATGTGTTCCCACTTGATCAGATATAAGGGTTGATGCCATTCTCTGGGAGAATGGAGGCACCTTGTTAGTTACCAGGAACTCTCAACCTGGGGTTGAGAGCCTTTCTAGCAGGGTTGCAGGATGTGTTCCCGCATGGCTGGATGTAAGTGCAGAGCCTTTCTAGCAAGGTTGCAGGATGTGTTCTCGGATGGCTGGATGTAAGTGCAGATCCTTTCTAGGAAGGTTGCAGGATGTGTTCCCGCATGGCTGGATGTAAGTGCAGAGCCTTTCTAGCAAGGTTGCGGAATGTGTTCCCGCATGGCTGGATGTAAGTGCAGAGCCTTTCTAGCAAGGTTGCAGGATGTGTTCCTGCATGGCTTGATGTAAGTGTAGAGCCTTTCTAGCAAGGTTGTAGGACGTGTTCCCACATGATAGAATGTGAGTGCGGGGCCTTTCTGATAGGGTTGTGGGATGTGTTCTCGCATGGTCAGATGTGAGTGTTGGGTGTGCCTTTCTGACATGGTCAGATGTAATTACTAGGTGGGCCATTCTGACTTAGTGTCAAATATAAGTGCTGAATAAGAGCTACATGGAGGCTAGGCCTACAACCAGCACGAAAAAGAGCTGGCTCTGTAGAACTTCTTGTGACAAAAAGAATCATGAGATAGCACCCGTGATGATGATCCAGCGATGATGATCCGGTAGTGATGATCCAGATCGAGTGATGATCCAGATCCAATGATGATGCTCGAGTGATGATCCAGATCTAGTGATGATATTCCAGTGGACATCCAGATCGAGTGATGATGATCCAGATCGAGTGATGATCCAAATCCGAAGATGAAGATGACTTGAAGATGAAGATAACTTAAATATGAAGATGACTTGAAGATGAAGATGACTTGAAGATGAAGATGACTTGAAGATGAAGATGACTTGAAGATGACGAGGACTCGATGATGATCCAGATGATACAGAGAAGAAGACTTGTGTTGATAAATTGTGTCGAGAGAATACCTTCCTAGTTAAGAGGGAGTGTGAATGTATTTGTAACTTCAGAGTGTATTCATCCATATATCTTATGTATTGTACCCCGATGTTTATTTTGGGATGTGTTTGTAATGTACTTGAGTCATGTCATGCCTCGACGTTCCTATCGGGAGGTTCTATAATGTAAACAAGTCATGTCAAGTCATTGTGGGTAACCCTCCAGTTGATCAAGGGTTAAAGTCCCCGCAGTTCTGGGGCACTAGGGTTATTAGACTCTCCTAGAGAAGTCGAACCTAGTAGGTTATTTTCAAGTCAGGAATTAGTATAAATAGAGAGTGAGTCTCTATATTCATCACACACTCAATTGTAGCACATAACTAAGGAAGAAGAAGCTAATGGGGCTAGGAAGAAAGAGGCTACTGCTGTCGGGAGATCATCTTACTATTTTGGGGTTTTAATTTTGGTTTTGATTCTATCTCTGAGGAAGTTGTGGGGTTTTATCCATTTATGGTTTCCCCGAGGAAAAACACTATGTTCATTGTCCCTTGTGTTTGATTGCTGTGCTTGTTGTTCTCTTATTTAAAAATCCTAATATAATGCTAGCTTAATGTTAAAAATCTAACAATATCTAGTTGTGATCTCTTGTAGGTTATCAAAATATTTTAGTTACCTAATGGTTTAGTATATATACTCTCACTTCTCAAGAATTAATAAATCAAACGTCAAATTCAAGAGCTTATCCAAAAGGACCACATTCAACCGAGCTCCTCGCCTTGCAAGAGAAAAAATGTGTTGGTGCAAAAGAAGGATGTGACATGGAGACTATGTATTGATTATAGACTTGTAAATATTATCATATTAAATAATCCATATCTAATGCCCTATATTAATGTTCTTCTTGATAAACTAAAGGGTGCCAAGTTTTTCAGTAAGATTGATCTTAAGTTAGGTGACCACTAGGTACCCATTGATAAAACTAATGTATAGAAGAAAAACCTAAAGTCTAAAGAAGGCATTTTTGAGTGAGTGGTCATGCCATTTGTCTTTATTAACACTTCAACAATGTTCATGAGGGTGATGGAGGTTATCTTTTGTCCATTCACAAACACTTTGTGGTTGTGTATTTGAATGATATCCTCATCTAAATCAACAAAAAATTGGTAGAAAATTTGCAACACATCTAATAGATCTTGAGCACATTGCAATAACACAAGTTATGTACCAATCTAGATAAATGTTCATGCAACATGGATAAAATTCAGTAGTTGAGATACATAATGGATGTGCATAGTGTGCATGTGGATCGAGGTAAGATACAAGTCATTCATGACTGTACCACCTTGACAACTCTTATAGAGTTTCATAGTTTCTTATGCTTCACCAAGTTATATCATAGGTTCATGTTGGGGTTCTCTCATATCACTTGGCACCTAAGCCAAGTGACTAAGGGTAAGTACAAATCCAAGTTCATTTTGTACAAGTCACACCATAAAGCATTTGGATATCTAAAACATTGCCTTTGTTTGACAATAATACTCACCCTACTATACTTGTAACAACCCTTTGAGATTGACATATAATATTTTAATTATGTTATCGATGTATTCCCTACTCAATATAGACATCCGATGTCCTATCACACTAAGACACTCTTTGATTTGGATCATAGCTACCCCATCTATGACAAGGATATATACTCCATTGTGCAGGCCTGTCACAGATGGCAGCATTACATCTTGGGTAAGGAGATGATCATCCACAGTAATCACAAGCCCCTGTACTTGATGAAAATGTAGGGAAAGTTAAAAAACCACTAGAATAATAATTGGTCCATGTATTTATAATAGTCCCACCTGAACATCAAGTACAAGAAGGAAAACACATATCACATTGTATACTACCTCAACCAACCTCTAGTTAAGGGTTTGACTACCATGATTGACTCTTGTGGACATGAGACTTATCGGTGGCCCTAATTGTATGAAAATGACCCTAACTTTGTTTTAAATTTATCAAATACTTGACACATGAAACCTGGTATTAGAATTTCATCTCCAGGATAACTTTTATGCCATCTGGGTCATCTTTATGTTCCTTCATGCAAGCATGATAAGATGATTTTGGAGGCACATGAAATTCAGTTAGCAAGGAACTTCAATGGAGAAAAAGACATCGGTAGAGTTACAAAAGTACTTCTATTAGCCAAATATTTGACACTTTGTTGACATATATATCATATTATGCACCACTAGTGCCATCATCAAACCTACCATTACAAAGCAAGGGTTGTACACTTCTCTACCTACCCTAGAAAAACCCTAGGAATCTATCTCCATGGACTACATGTATAGCCTACCTTCAACCAAGCATGGCAATCATTGTAAATTTGTTGTTGTTGACCATTCTTTAAGATTACCATTTTAATGCCCTCTAAAAAAATCATCATAAAAGAGACCACTGCTAAACTCTTATTCAATTATATTTGGGTTCATTTTAGGCTCCCACAAATCATTATTTCAAATTGATATGGTAGTTTCCTTGGTGCTTTTTAGTTCATCCTATGGTCAATTATGGACACCAAGCTAACCAAATCAACTACCTTTCACCCCCAAACTAATGGATATACATAGGTAGTAAAAAATATGATTGTGCACATCCTAATAATGTACAATTCCAAACATCTACGCACATGAGATGAGAGCCTCCCTTATGTTCAACATAGTTACCATAGAGCACTTCATAGCTCTTTTATTTATAGCCATTTTCAAGTGTGCTTGGGGTTACAACCATTAGCCCCAATCGATGTAGTTTTTCCCATTACATATCCATAGAAATATTTTTCCCATGCTTAGACCAAGGCTGATTGGGAAACCAAATATGTTTAATGAATCTATCACATCCAACAACAAGCTCATGATATTTTGCAGAAAGCCAATGCCAAGCATGAACAACTCCACAATCAATCTTGGGTTACACATAAGTTTTAGGTGGGAGATAATGAATGGTTGAATTTGTAGAAAGAAAAATTTGCAGGACCCCATTGGAATCTCATCCCAATCCAAAATGAGTCTTATTCCATCAACAAGAGTGTGGGTGAAAATGATTTTGAATTAAGTATCCCCCCTTTCCTTGGCTTGCACCCTGTATTTAGTGTGGTGTTGATTCAACCATAATCTCCACCTCTTGGACACCTGATATGTGGTTGATCTCTTGACCTACATAGGACTCAATTCTTACTACATTGAACAAGTGAAAATCATCCAGATCAAGGACACCAATACAAATGATTCCCACCGGAAAAACATACAACTCTATAAGGTCATCAAAGCAGAGCAAGTGAGTCACCAAGAGTTAGATTTAGTATAATTTCCCCCATATGATGGAGGAAATGGATGAAATGGGTACCATTAATTCCTAATGTAGGATGGTTGATCCAAGTGGATATTGGTGGACACCCTCCCATTCCATTGGTTTAGAATGGTTCCGCATCTTGGAGAAAAAAAATTAGTCCCTAAACTTCTGGTGCAATTTTTAGGCATTTCTCGCGTGTTTTTGTAATTGTATTCAATTGTGTGGGATACCAAAATCATATAGCAAGAGTTAATATTTTTAATGGTCCAATAAATTCCCTAAACATAGTTGGTATGCAAAACTTGCGCCCTTGGGAAGTTTACTTATCAACTGGCTTCCTCAAAGCCTGCATTCCTTTTGCCACATCATTTCCTAGTGTCAATGTTTTGTATATTTAGGGATTTTGTATCCAATGGAATCATACTTTTATGTTAAAATCAAATTTGGGGCTCTTGTAATTCCCTCTTACAAGTGCCAATAGTTGACACGTCTCTCTTCATAAATAAGCTACCACCATTCAGCTAGCTAGTTTGTATTGCTTTTCAATTAATTACAGTTTTTTTTCATTTCATTCTTGAATAGAATTTGTATTTTTTTGTATTATTGTGCTCTCTATAATATATATGTTTGTTTTTATCTATATTTCCTCCTTATTTGATTCTCTATATAATCCAGATCACAATGCTCTTTTTGGAGATTGTTTTTCATGTTGCATATAATCCAAAGTAGCCAATAGTGCTATAGTAAAATAAGCTTCGTAATAACATATATTCCCTCAATTGACCACTCTCATGTATCCTCTATCGAGAAGTGATTGAATTCAACCCCACTTCTAAATAATTGAACTACTGGGTAATTTAGTTTAGAATCATAACTACTTACCTCAACTATGAAAAGTTGACTCCATGTAATTGGTGTTGCCTTCAAATCATTCCCAAATCTAACAGAGGGATTTGTATTGGAACCATATAGACCCAATTTCCATTGGTAACACTCAAATAGCCAAATTCCAAGTTTCGTAGAGATTTCGCATTGATAGCATGCAAAATTCATTTCATAACATTCAATTCACAATTTAGATGTGATTTGTAAACTTTAGGCCAACTGAGAGAAGCCTCACTTGATTTTGAGTTTCCAAGACTAGTTGAGACCAAAAATCCACTTGAATTATCCATTGTCCCACCCATGTTCAATGTATTAACAAATTTACTTTTAACTGGTTGACCTCCATTAAGATAGGATTGTGCTCACATGAGAGGAATGATGATAATTGATATTCACCCAACTATATTTAATTCCACTTGCCACTTGTCTTGGTTTACAGGATCCGTGTAAAACCTTAGATTAACCATACATCCAACAAATTAAGGTATTGGGGAGTAAGATAAACCCCCTTTTGAATAAGAATTCCATTGCCAAGTTTAGATGCCTCATTGGATAATTGATCTTCTTGGGGATTTCGACCTCTTAGGACATGAAATCGCTCTAAACTTTCAAAATGACTTGTTTCAATTTTAATTCTTAAAATGAGTCTAGCAAGATTGCATCCAAGTAGTATAGAAGAGATACACATATAAAATGAAATCCCTCACACTTGCCACCCTTTATATAGATATATGTTATATAATACAATTTGTTATTATATATTATTTTCATCTTGAAACAAATTCACGATTTAAAATGTTTATTGTATTTAAGGGTGACTCCATTGTGAATTTAATCAATGTGAGTTTTCTTTTTGAAATAGAAGTAGTCATAATATAAAATAGAAGAAGTAGTCATAACGTAGCATTATGCCAAAAGTAAAAAGTAATTAAAATTAAAATAAAATAAAATAAATCAAACCAAATGAAAACCAATTAAAAAACTCCTTGTTGGCTCAAATACAAAAACAAAATTAAAACCAACATCCAAGAGGAATCAATTTTAGGTGTAAATTTGTTTTGGTTGTGTAAAAAATTAAGATGAAAACAAATTTACGCCACATGAAATTGGATCCCTCTTGGTTCTTGATAGATATAGGTTTAAGATGGATCTATGCTAGTAAAACATGAACAACATTATGCATCTATGCCTCAATTTTCTTGAGGTGTTGAAAAGCATCGAAGGAGTTGTTAGAGGTCATTGCGGCAGTTCAAAAATCATCAAGGGTGGTTAGTTTTGGTTTTTAATGACACCAATCATAGAGAGGGAAATAATCTCTTAGGGATCTATAAGCGATGGTAGATATTGGGATCACAACTACCACCACCCACATGCATTGAGTCAAAGGTTCCTTGTAGGCCTTAGGATCCCCCTTCTTTACTAGGGTCAACTATGCAGGAGGCCTTTGAGGCTAGATGCTTATAGCTTGGGGTTTTGGGGGGTTGAGACATAGCCACATTTGCACTCTTTTCATTATGCACAACTTCTATCTAAACACCTTCACATACCTTGGAAATATGTTGATATTTGGGAGTGGGAGGTGCCCTTGAGGGTGAGGTTGTATCAGTTTCAATGAGGACCTTTAACAAAAAATTTCAAATGGCGCAATGGTTAAGTTTCTAACACTCTATATAGGTATTAGGGATATTTATATAACAAATTGACTAGTGATGCACCTATCTACTAATTCGAGTTGATACTAAATCCTTCCAATTCCTAGGATATATTAACTTGCACACAAACACAATATTGATGTTGAGGGCTAAACAATATTTTAGGGTCTTAATAGACAAACTCCCCCAAAGGAACAACATTTCAAAATTACATGGGTAGGTTGAGTAAGTTTACCTAAACAGGGGATGCAAGCTATGCTACTTTGTTAGTTGAGAAGTCAGTGGTCTAGTGGTTAAATACCATGAGGGAATTCTTGCATATCCAATGGCCTTGTTTCAATATATCCTTAGCATGAGAATGGTTGCTCAATTGGAATAGGAAAAAACCTTTAATTAGGTTCCACATGTGTGTCTAATTCCACCCATCGGGTTCCAAAACCTCATGGACCTAGTTTCAAATAATCACTTCAAGGATACCCTCTCAAAAAAATAATCTAGAATGGATCCCTCCCAAAACTCATGATAGTGACTTGCACTCTCAAGATTAGAGATTTTATATTGGGAGGAGGGTGATTACCTTCTGGGACACCTTCTTGATGAAATTTTGGAGAACAATATGCATCATGCTAGTCATTGGTCTAGACTTGTTAGCATGAACAACCATAGAAAGGTAACATAAGGTGATTTTATCTCATCTTAATGAAAAACATGTTGTTTCATGGATGACATGCCAACCATACCATATTGAATGTGGAAAATACAATATGAACATACCACCCATGCCCAAAAATCACAATCTTTGTTTCCAAATGAATCCATATATCATTTGTCATATATTTTGGTGCTTTCTTAATGGCAAGATTGGATGAATTGGCTTGTAGGGCCCATTTTAGACGCAAGTGTTACTTTGTAGTTTCAGGGTCTAGAACCTTCTAAGGCCCCTTTAATGGCTTAAACAATGTTTTTTGCAGTCAAAGTTATGTGAACATATTTCTAATCCACTTGATGTTGTTCTACACTATGCGATATTTCTGATGGCGCAAAGATCACTTCAATCAGAATTTGCATTAGGAAGTTATCCCTCTCGTAACTTTACCTATATTGTTGAACACCATGGTATCAAGTGGATTCCACATTAGCTCTCATTACTCAAACATGTGGATCTAGTCACATGTGTACTTTAAACAACATTTTGTATGGTCAAAAATCTTGACCTTAATAGGGAGTTGAGGCATGCAAAAACCCTAAAACTAACCCAAGATGGTTGTCAAGGCATTGCTAAATATTGGGCTACTAAGAGTGGTCCAGGAGGATCTCCAAGATCAATAAAAAAAAAAGTATTCAAAATGAAAACATAAGGTTGCAGTTGCATAGATATTGACAAGAGCCTTCTGGTGACATTCGTTTCACGCAAAACGACCTCTGGATGAGAAAGTTAATCAGTTCTGAAATTTGAGAAAAACAAGTAAAAATTGGCCAAAAAGGAGGCACATGGAATGTACGATTTGTAGGAACATTGACGTGGCACACTCAGAGTAACACATGGAAATTTTGTGGCATCCAAGTGGCAGGTTGGTGATAGCTCGACATCCAGCTGGCTTCCAAGTAGATAAATCGAAGAGCGCCACGTGACGATTTGATTGGCCACGTTGCAGGTTGGTTTACCAAAAATTGTGGTGTCTAAGGGATTCAAACCCCTGACCTCCCCTCTGATATGTCTCTACACCATCCACCTATCCATGGTTCACTCATTTCATTCTTAACCATAAAGAATGTTACTTCTATTTAAAGTTACAATTGTTATTTTGAAAAAGGGGCATGAGCCCTCGACCCCATTGTAGCACCATGTGTTATATAATTGTAACATTGTATTGTAACCAACACCATGCGAATCGATGGCATGGAACCAAGATCCAACACATTATCCATTGTAATCCCAAAGAACCGATGGTCCACCTATCCATGGTTCACTCATTTGGTTCTTAACCATAAATAATGTTACTTCTATTTAAAGTTACAATTGATATTTTAAAAAAGGGGCATGAGCCCTCGACCCCATTGTAGCACCATGTGTTATATAATTGTAACATTGTATTGTAACCAGCACCATGCGAATCGATGGCATGGAACCAAGATCCAACACATTATCCATTGTAATCCCAAAGAACCGATGGTCCACCTAGCCATGGTTCACTCATTTGGTTCTTAACCATAAAGAATGTTACTTCTATTTACAGTTACAATTGTTATTTTGAAAAAGGGGCATGAACCATCGACCCCATTGTAGCACCATGTGTTATATAATTGTAACATTGTATTGTAACCAGCACCATGCGAATCGATGGCATGGAACCAAGATCCAACACATTATCCATTGTAATCCCAAAGAACCGATGGTCAAGCGATACGACAAGCCAACACATTATGCCACATATAAACGTTGATGCCAATACAAAATGGGAAGGCAAGGCCCATGGGTTTGACCCCGGGACCTCCACCCTACTACCACAACATGCTACCAATGGACTACGACCCCATAATTTTATAGTATTCGGTATCTATCCCTTGAGTTTGTTTGCGATTTGAGAGCCCAAAAAGGGCGTGTTTCCCATTGTTTCGGGCTCCCAAAACACTATAAAAACCCCTTTCAAGGCCATGAAGAAGTGAGTTTAGTACTATGTTTTTGCACAGTTCCCGAGGTAGATTAAGGTATAGGAAGGTACAATTCGTACGATTCATACAGGGGTAGAAGGGCTCTTGATCGAAATCTATTCCAAAGGAGGTATCGTGCAAAGGGGTAAAGTTTATACTCATTTTTCTCAGAATTTCGAGAGGAACATAATGGTGTAGCCTGTTTCTATGTTTGATTGGCAGAACTCATAAGTATATCTAGAACTCATGTATGTAAGATTTTTTGAAGACTTAATTAGATTGACCTTCTCAATGGAAGTGGCCCGGAGACGTAGCCCAGGTAGGGTGAACTCCGTTATCATTTGTTGTATGAAATTTTATGGTTTTCATACTTATTTATGTGCTTATGTGTTTCAATTAAGAATTTAAAATTGTCCTCGTAAAATCTTTTTAAGAAGTTAAGCTTTCAAGTTTCACAAGCAATTAAAATGGTGAAAAAGGTTGTATAAATTTCAGATCAAGTTTGGTATCATAGCAACTTAACCATTGCATTGTGAGTTTGTGAATGTTAATGAGATCAAGGATTTAACGTGGTGAAGGAGAACTTGGGGAATTTGATCAAGAAATTGGTTCAAGAAGAGGTAGACTCGGCTTCACCAAAAGGAGAAGATGGGGCTTCTTCAATCCCATCTGAAGGAGAATTTTTTAAGGATTTTATGAGTATGCAAAAAAATGTGGAAGATATTTATCATGATCGAAAGAAGGGCGAACAACGTGGCTCATCTCATATTGAAGGTAAAGGAGAAGGATATGGTAAGGACCCTCCTAAAACCCTAGCATATCCACCATATTTTCTTGATGGTTCATTTCATTCTCCATCTGGAAAGCAAAAACTTGATTTTAATATGCCTCAATTAAAGCTTGATATTGAGTTTGAATTACCTATTTACAATGGAGAAATTAATGCTAAAAAACTGGATAATTGGATCCATCAAATAGAAGTTTATTGTAGGATTCAAAAATTCACTGAAGATAACATCAAAATTCAGTTGGCTTCTCTCTATCTTGGAGGGTCTGCTCTCGTATGGTGGTAGAGTAGAACGTAAGAGGATATTGCCACAAAAGGTAAAATTATTTCCTCTTAGTATTAGTTTACTTCGGCATTAAATAAGAAACTATATCCATTGGGATATATGTAGCAATTCATGATGGGCTAGCAGAATTTGAGGCAAGGTAAAGGACAAAGTGTGTAGGAGTACACACCAGAATTCAGGAAAAGAGATTTGGTACTTGGTTTACCTCTCTACACTCAAGAAACTCTTCTCAAGTATATAGGAGGATTACATAGTTATTTGCATCATGTAATACTTATATTTAATCCGACTAACCTTGATGAGGTATGCATTCAAACGACTCATATGGATTCCAAGGGGAAGAATGTAAATGAAATTTTTTTCAATAAACCTTTCAAACCAGATGGAAATAAATTCAAAGGTAAAGGGAAAGGTAACCATACAAATACAATGAATAAAGGAGTAGAAAAACCTCTGTGCAGACATTGCCAGAAAAAGGGTCATGATGCATCCAATGTTCGAAATTTCACTCGAAACTCAAGCCTAAGAAGTCTCAGAATAAGGGATACAAGAAGACCACTATTGTAGATATCCAACATGATTTGGGATATGACTTTGGGGATGAAAATAAGATTGTTTCTACAAGCATTCAAGGTAAAAATACTTCTACTTCTATTTCAAAGCATGACCGTGTTGTTGATGAAAGAAAAAGAAGTGAGCTGTTTCATATCAGGGTAATTTCTAAACATACACAGATTGATACTCTTTTTTATAATGGATCACAAGAAAACCTTATTTCAAAAGAGATAGTTAAAAAAAATCAATTGGAAACTAAGTTACACCCTAATCCATATCCACTTGGATGGGTATGTGATAATGCACAACTGCAAGTTACAAAATATTGTAGACTTATATTTGCCATTACTTCTGGATTTGTTTATGAAGTTGATCTAGATGTGGTCTCATTGGGTATCTATGGTATTGTGTTGGCTATTCATTATTTTTATGATAGGAAGGATATATTTTACATGGAATATAATAGGCATCAGATCACTAAATATGGTGTTGAATACATTGTTCGTGCACACCGCATGAAAACTAATCTTTCTTTGGTTCTGCAATTTAGATGAAGAGGCTAGTGATTACTAGTAATAGTTTTGTTCTTATGATAGTTAAAGCAAAGGGTGTTGGTCAAAATGAATCTTTTAAGGAATGTGATCCAAAACTTAAAAACAACTTGAAATTCACTTACATCAAGATGCACCTCTTCCTAACATTGGCATGTACATGTCTTCAACAATTGAAAATGCAGAGATAAAGAAGTAGGTTCCGGAATAGCTTGAAATAGGGGACATTCGGCCAAGTTCCTCTCTGTGTGATTCACCAATTGTTTTGGTGCCAAATAAGGATGACACATGGCACATGTGTGAGGATTACATCGAACTAAAAATAATCACAATCAAGAACAAGTATCCTCTTCCTTGAATTAATGATCTTTAGGATCAACTCAAGAATGTAACCTTCTTCACTAAGTTAGACTTCTGAAGTGGCTATCATCAAATTTGAATCCATGACAATGACATATGGAAGATTGCTTTCAAAACTAAGCAGGGATTGTATCAATGGATGGTAATGCCCTTTGGGATTTGTAATACACCCGCAACATTTATGAGGGTGATGAATGATGTTTTTAGGCCCTTTATTAATGATTTTTTCATAGTCTACTTAGATGATATTTTGATTTTTAGTCGTACTTGGGAATAACATGTCAAGCATGTGAAACAAATTTTGGATGTGCTTATAAGGGAGAAATTATACTTGAATATGTCTAAATGTGAGTTTGGGAAGAAATACTTAGTGTATTTGGGTTACATTGCAGGGGGTGCTGAGATTAGAATTGATCCCTCTAAAGTAGAAGTCATTGTGAATTGGCCCAAGCCAATAATGTAACTGATGTAAGGAGATTCTTGGGAGAAACCCAATACTTGCGAAAGTTCATTGCAAACTTCTCCTTCATATCCTCTCCATTATATGCTTTGACATGTGTGAACAAATTATTTCAGTGGGAAGGGAAAGCACAAAAATCCCGACACTCTGAAAGAAAAGATTAGTACAACTCCAGTACTTGCACTGTTGGATCTACAAAAACCATTTGAGATAGATATTGATTCTAGTGGCTATGCCATGGGGGCAGTATTAATGCAACATAAAAAACCAATATGCTATCACTCTGAAACATTCTTTAAGGCAATAATTAACTGTCCTACCTACGATAAAGAATTGTATGCATTGGTACAAAGTGTAATGACATGGAAACATTACCTAATGGGTAAATAAATAATTATACATATTGATCATAAACCACTACAATATCTTCATTCACATATTATGTTGGTGAGTGGCTAGTTCTTCCAGCTGGGTATTCACTACTCCACTACTAGGATTGTTAAAATGTATTTCGGCCATTGTGTACCACTCTGACCTCACACATTAGGGGGAATTTTTATAGTGTGATTACACTATATGCATCATGCCTTGATGGCCTTCCCTTGTCCCTATACAGACTCACTATACACCCCTTACTTAGTAAATTCTTGATGCTTCAGTATAACCCTAAAAAGGATACTTTTGAAGGCACAGGCGGGTGAATAACTTTGTAGATCACATATACACATATTGCACCATTACAACCCACCTGCATCGGCTTTTGTGCTCAAAACAAAAAATATTTGGAGGTTTCCTCATCAATTAATGAATACCTTGATCCTTGGCCTTCCATATGCTTGAAAATCTCTTATTCGACCCTCCATTTCCCATTTGAGGTATATATACTAAGCCACTGTGAAGCATTGAAGGAGGGTAAAATTTGAGAGTAAGGAAACTATAGCGAAAATTTTCCATACGCTTGAGTCTGCATCCCTTTATCCTTGTTGATAGAAATCTTTATGTTCATATCTGAATCTCTCCATTGTACTTGTGAGCTTGCCTTGGTATGAAGGATTGAAATAGTGGAGTCCTAGGTGGAGAAACTTGGCTTCTCGGTTCCGACGAGTGTTGATAGAGGTTTTCACTTTGTACTTTTGTTTGAACTAATAGAAATACTATTTTCCTGTCTAATTTCATGTGCAAATGTTATATATATTTCCAAGGGTATATTTGCTTCATGAATGTTTAAATGGATTATGATAGCATAGGTGCTAAAATTTCATGAATATATTGTATGCTTGGATATATTTGTTGCTACGAACAAGTTGTAGGTTTCAAGCATCGAATTGAAATCTCAACGACGGACTTGTTCAAACTTCCGGTTGAGGTACGAACATTTATTTTCATTGTTATCATTTATGTTTATATGGCATATTTGGGATTAGAATTGATTGTTGTGTTCCACCCCAATCCATAGGAATATTTTCTCTGTACCATGTTGAACAACAGTTATTTGCTAAGACAACAACATCATGGGGTGACATTGACATTGCAAGTGAAGTTGTTGATTCACATATTCATGGTTTGCTTGTGTCTTCTGAACAAACCAAAACAAAAACTGATAGCTATGTTCCTGAACAATATTATATTAAGGTTGACCGCCATTGAAAAGGGTTTTTTAATACTCATGCCGACAATAACATTTGAAAAATGTCAAGAAAACCGTTTATTCTATATATATGACCAAATATCATTCAATAAGAATAAACTTGAACAAGGAGCAAAAAGCCATAGTGAAATAAATTATTGCAAAGAAAAAAATAAATCCATCGACCCCATTTCATCTTTTCCTAATAATCATAGCTGACACTATTAAAACATATACTGCAAGGATTTGTACGATTGTCTATTGCACATTCATGACAAGGATATTGGAAGTGACCCATTGAGAAGAAAAGGAACCATCGATGCATTCCCCAGAAAGGCTACATATCATGCAACTGGTACCACGATTCATTCTGCATTTAGGCTGCCATTGAATACATCGAACTTATTGCCTTTAATTTCTAACACATTGGATACGTTATCAAAAGACCATGCACAGTTGAAAGTAGTTCTAATTGACGAGGTTTCCTTAATAGGATACCGCATGCTCTACAATATTGACAAGTGACTTCATGAAATTATGCACACACCAATGAAACCCTTTGGAAATATTGATGTTATTTTTTGTGGTGATCTATGCTAGGAAGAGCCTGTCCATGATTCTTGGATCTTTGAACAACCTATGTTTCAACAACAAACATTTTTCGTATATGTTTTGGCCTGATTCTGTAAAATACTATGAGATTAAAACAATTGTCAAACAAAAGGATGAATCGTTCATCTCAATATTGATTAGGATAAGAATAGACTACCAAAATTTGGATGACATTGAATACTTGAATCAATGTTCCCATAGAAAACCATCCTTGGATCAAGCATTCCCCTTTCTCTACTATAGTATCAAATATTTCCAACAACACAAATCTAAAATGTTGTCCATTGTAGAAACATAAGCATTTACACTTGCAGCTCATGATACCAAAATTGATTCAACTGCAAAAAGCATTGATAGTCAAAATACCTTGCAACTTGCCTCTGAAATAATAGTGAAAAAAATTACTTGTTGAAATAGTTGGAGGCAACTACTCGATTAAAGATGGCCTTGTCAATGGTACAGAAGGATTTTTCAAAGATTATACACAAACAACATCCGACATCATCTGGGTTGAATTTTCAGATCCAAGAGTCTATACAATTTCTAGAGCTAACATGCAACATTTGTACACATGTAGCACCATGTGCACATGGATGCCTCTAAAAATAATTCCATAACAAATATCTTTTGGAAATAGAGACAATATATTGTGATTTCAATTTCATATTCAATTGGCATGTGCACACACAATCCATAGATCACACGGCCTAACATTAGAAAATAGGGATTTTTAACCTAAATGGGTTAAAATAATTGGTCTTGTTTACATTGCACTTTCTCATGTCAAAATTTGTAGTTGCCCTACTTGGAATTTTGGAGAAAAGTGCAATTTGGGCAGTTTTTGAGCTTTTCTACACAAGACTATAGGGGGTTCCAACTGACTCCAAATGGTCTCAAATTTGAAATTAAAGGGTATGGTGAGTGTTATAACATCCAAATATGAACCATGGACAATTTTTATCTGACCTTAATCTTCTTCCACTTGGTTAGGGGCGAAGGAGAGAAAGTGCAAATTTATTAGGAAATTGTGATCAAATTCCCCCGAGGATGGAGGTCAAATTGGCTCTCCAACTCAAGTACGACCCTCCCAAATTTAAAAAGTGAGTATGGGAATGAGTATCAGACATATGTGTGTAAAATTAATCAGTATTATTAATCTCTTCAAACTTATTATTATGTGCAACATTCGTATGGTAACTTTTATGGAATTTGCTTAAGGGGAAATTGCATTACTAGCTCAAATTTGACACGTGAAAAGTATAATAGATATTTATGAAAGTAACATGAAACATGGTGGTCATATAAAGAATAAAAATTTATTTTCCAACAACATAAAACTTAGATAAAATCCCTCATACAAATCTAAGATAAAACTATTTCAAGATTCAAGCCAAATCCATGAAAACTAGTGATACAATGACATGAGAAAGCAAGTTCTTCACACGTGAATTTATGGGATTTTGAGATACATAGAATATGTACATGAATTTAAATATCCATACATCATATACCCAATCTTTGGAATCAAATTTTCTCATCAAAGATAAAGAACCACTCCAACAAGTCTGCCATCAACATGAGAGTTTTGGGGGATGGAGAAGAAGGAATGAGAGAGGAGGGAGATAGATGAGAACTCGAGTTGTATGTAACTTCAACCTAAAACTAAACACAATAAATAATATACATTGAGAGGAATTAATGGCCTCTCCATCAACCAACTTGGAAAGGAATCCAACTTTCTCAAAATTGGTTCAAGCATGGATAGTAAACACCCACCCTTAAATGAACAAGCAAAAGCTCTCCAAAATGACAAAGGACAATTAAAAAATGATAAAAATACATTCTCCTTCCTAAATAAATCCTTTTATTTACATCATGAGGCCTCCTAAGGTATAATTTCCCTCCATAGTCTTTCTCCAACTCAACTTAGTGGCCTAGTAACTCCTATGACACTTGTCTTCTTTCTTTGTGCTCCAACTCTTTCCCCAATTCAAATAGCTACATATAACTCCCAAATCCACCCTCTTGGTGGCTATTTTTAGCCTTG
Source organism: Pseudotsuga menziesii (assembly GCA_001517045.1). Lineage (NCBI taxonomy): Eukaryota > Viridiplantae > Streptophyta > Pinopsida > Pinales > Pinaceae > Pseudotsuga > Pseudotsuga menziesii. Next base: position 529,522 of record LPNX010229739.1, read on the forward strand.
TAATTTCATATTTTTCATAGGTCTACAATCAGGTCTGAACGTGTCATATTTGTCATAGGTCTACAATTAGGTCTGAGCTTGTCATATTTGTCATAGAATATTTCATCATTTGTTGTCATAGAGTGCATGGAATCTCTCTCCAAGTGGTACACATTGTCTTCTTGGTATATTTCTCTTCCATGGGAGTTACTATCCTCTTCTAATTAGAATTCCTTGTCTCATGATAGGCTATTTGACACCACACCATTCTCCAAGAATGTTACATTCCCCTTGGGTTCGAATTTGAATGAAGCTCATGCCAAATGTGTGGGAATCTAGTCACCCAAAGACTCCACAAGCTTCCAATTGTCTTCATGAAACAATGCCACATTATTTTCTTAACATTTATTATTTATGTGACCCATTTTAATGTGAATATGGTAAATTAAGGTCCTTTTGGGTCCTATAGCTCCCCTTTTCCAAGTATTAATGCTTCCACCCAAACATAGGGAACTAGTAGGTTAGTGGAATTTTTCTTCCATGGTTTATTTGGAAATTATTTACTTGGGGACATGAAATTCCTACCCACCCAATATTGATTATCCTCAATCAATTTCAAACATGGATTTTGAAGAACCTTCTTTCCTTCCAAAACTTTGCTTCAGACCTTAGCTACAATTTGAGTAGTGCCACTCATGTACTACAATTGTGTGTTTCCAAAAGTAAAGATATGTGTATATTTTCATATTGATATATCATGTGACATCACCACTAAAACCAAAAGGATTAATCAAATCCATCAAAACATATTTTTCACAAATAATCTTCACCTCCTTCATATTTGGAAACCTTTTCTGAATTTTCAACCCTTTTTTGCTCACTGTATAATTATTTGAAGTTGCAACTGAGTTTCCAAACTTTGAGTTTTCAAGATTCCAATAAAGTTTCAAAGAGGAACAACCATCCTTGTTGTTACACTGCTCTGATTACGATAACCTTCTTAAGTGGTGACTCAATATCCCATATTGGTTGTTGCCCCCAAAATTGTAACCAAGAGACCAAAAATGATCACAACGTCCCATATGATTATGATACTTTCATGGTGTGAAATTTCTATGATGAAATTCCATGAACACCAAGCATGTGAAAATTGAATCCATCTCTCAAAATGTATCCCACGTAGGAAACTGGAACACTGCTTTGTGAATATGAACTCAAACAACTAAATGTTGGTTTCCTCTCTCAAACCAACAATCAAACTGCTGCTCCAAATGAGATGCAACCAAGCAATACCGGAATTCCATTTCGTGTATTGCATCCTTCCAAACATAATGAGTACAAAGTATAGATCATAAAAGTACATAACAACATCATACAAATGTACATCAAGAAGGTACCTCATCAAAAAATCACGCAAGTGCTTGTACATCCAAGTAAGTAGATCATCATGTGGCCCATACACACAAGCATCAAGTATTATGTCAAATATGATCGAATGACATAGGTGAGGATCCCATGTCCTTTAATGCTGCTCCAAAATAATGTAAGATGCATCAAAATAATTAGTCATGCATTCTTTCATCCAAGAAGTGAATGAAGAACATCCACCAAAATTTGAACCAAATAAGGAGTATAGAAAACATGAAGACTTCAAGTGGCTCAAAGAAGTCTCATCGATACACCCATGAATATGTGTATAATCAAGAAATAACAAAGGATGTTGTTTTCAATAAGAGTGTGATTCAACCCTATATCTCTCCACCCAAGTATTGGATGAAGTTCCTCCAACATCAAATGAACTAAGAAAGGAGCAAGGAAAATCATGAGTCTTCAAGTGACTCAAGTGAACATCATAGGTGCATCCATGTAGATGTGTATCATCATAAGGTAACACATGATTCTGTTGCAAATTTAAATATTATGGTGCTCTATTCATGTCATCATCAAAATGAGAGATACAAGTTGCATACTCCTCATGTGGCACCGTAAAAAAGAAACCTTTCACCCATACTTCATCCCCAATTGATATGGCTGAAAAAGAAGTAGGGAGTGAAGAATTGTGAACCAATATTACCTCTTTGAAACTCTTACCCCTCAAACTTTTAAATGCATATCCTCCCTCATTGGATGGTCCATTTTTTGTGAGATTATGTGCCTCCTCCAAGGCTCTCTAACTATCACCAAGAGGCAACTCATAATTCCTCTGAATCAAAAAAAGTGCTTGGTTTCCTTCTTGTTTGAATGTAGCCTCTTAAATAACCTAAATATAAACATGTACCTCATGTTAAGCCATCGCATGAGGTTCCTCCTTTGTAACATAAATTATTTCATCCATTGAATGATTGCTTGATATGTAGGAGGGTGTAAAGAACCCTTGCAACCTCTCTTGGAGTTCCTCAATCTGCACCATAGATTTTTGGAGTGCATTTTGGGTGGACTCCAACTCATTTGAGAGCTTGTAATTATATACTACATTCTTAGAGGTTAGTCCATGATACAAACAAAAAATCTTAATTAAATAATCTCTATCAAAAAGAAAATTCAAAAAATCACCTTTGATGTTGGATATTGCCATACAAATTTTCTCAATATCCTCCATGGAATATTTCTCCTCCATGCTCCAACAAATTTTCAATATCCTTCAAGGAAAATAGGTTCTTTTTTAGGAACCTCCTCCTCTTCTTCCCTCTTTATTTGATCAACTTCCTGAAGCTCAAGTGGTGATGGGGAAGTTGATCTTGGTTCTTCATTATCTGCTACAAGGTATTCATCTTCATGATCATGATAACTTTGGATTGCAACAACATTTTAAAATCTGATCTATATGTCACCAACATATAGTTGTGAGCACCCATCAATAGGTACTCCTTCGCAGTTCAAGCATCCATCGGTAGATTCTCTTTGATTTGCACAACCCTCATCAGTAAGGATTGTGTGCTTGTTTATTTCAAAGTCGCCTTGGGTGAATTTGAACCTATTCATGGAATTATTATTATTATATTTTATTATTACTTTGTTTGTTCTCCTTGGTTTCCTTAGGATCAAGATTCTTGGAGTCTTGTTTTAAAGAAGGTCCAAAGACTCTCAACAAGTAGGAAGCACGCGCATCCAATGAAACGTATCTTTTGGTCACTTCTTTGCTCTTGAATGAGTCCTAATTTTCCTTATTGTGCTGAAATCCATACTTGAAAAAATATTCTTTGAAATAATACCTTTCCTCGTAGCATGCTTCAATATCTATGGTTGCAATTTCTTCTTCTGTTGGTGGGGGAGGAAGGAAAGGGGGCATAGTGGGTCTATTATGAAGCCAAGACATGTATGCAAGTTTTTATTTAATGGATGGTATTAATGCATATGTTCAAGTACCATTATATGATACCACTGTAGTGTACCTTTTTGGAATTTTGGAGAAAAGTGCAATTTGGGAAGTTTTTGAGCTTTTCTAGTCAAGACTGTAGGGGGTTCCAAATGACTCCAAATGGTATCTAATTTGAAATTAAAGGGTATGGTGAGTATTATAAAATCCAAATATTACCCATGGAAACTTTGTATATGACCTTAAGCATCTGCAACTTGGCTAGAGGTGAAGGAGAGAAAGTGCAAATTTACTAGGAAATTGTGGTCAAATTCCCCCAAGGATGGAGGTCAAATTAGCTCTCCAACTCAAGTACAATCCTACCAAATTTCATAACAAAGTATGGGAATGAGTATAAGATATAAATTTCTAACATTAATCATCATTATGAAGCTCTTCAAACTTATTATTATGTGCAACATTCGTATGGTAACTTTTATGGAATTTGTTTAAGGGGAAATTGCATTACTAGCTCGAATTTGACACATGAAAAGTATAATAGATAGTTATGAGAGTAACATGAAACATGGTGTTCATATATAGAATAAAAATTTATGATCCAACAACATAAACCTCATATAAAAAACCCTCATACAAATATGATATAAAACTACTTCAAGATTGAATCCAAACCCATGAAAACTAGTGATACAATGGCATGAGAAAGCAATTTTTTCACACATGAATTTCTGGGATTTATAGATACAGATAATATGAACATGATGGTAGATATACATACATAATATACCCAATATTTGGCATCAAATTTCCTCATCAAAGTGCAAGCACCACTCCAACAAGCACGTCATCAACATGAGAGTGTGGGGGAATGGAGAAGAAGGAATGAGAGAATAGGGAGATAGATGAGAATTTGAATGTATGGACCTTCAAAATGAAACTAAAAAAAAATCATTAAGCTCCAATTATAGATCTGAATGGCCTCTCCATCAACAAACTTGTAAAGGAATCCAACTCCCTTGAAATTGCTTCAAGCAGGGAGAGTAAACACCCACTGTGCAATGGACTAGAAAAATCTATCCAAAATGCCAAAGGCCATTAAAAAATGATAAAAATCCATTATCCTTCCTAAATAAATCCTTTTATTAAATTCATGAGGCCTCCTAAGGTCGAATTTCCCTCCATAGACTTCCTCCAACTCAACTTAGTGGCTTAGTAACTCCCATGACACTTGTGTTCTTTCTTCATGCTCAAACTCTTTCCCCAATTCGAATGGATGCCTCTAACTCCCAAATGAACCCTATTGGTGGCTATTTTTATCCCTGTCATGTCATATTTTTCATAGTTCTGCAATTAGGTCTGAACTTGTCATATTTTTCATCATTTGTTGTCATAAAGTGCATGGAATCTCTCTCCAAGTGGAACACATTGTCTTCTTGGTCTCTTCCTCTTCCATGGGAGTTACTCTCCTCTCCTAATTCGAATTCCTTGGCTCGTGATAGGATATGTGACACCAAATAATCCTCCAAGAATGTTACATTCCCCTTGGGTTTGATTTTGGATGAAGATCATGCCAAGTGTGTGGGGAATCTAGTCACCCAAAGACTCCACAAGCTTCCAATTGTCTTCATGAACCAATGCCACCTTATCTTCCTAGATTTTATTATTTATGTGACCCATTTTAATGTGAATATGGTAAACTAAGGTCCTTTTGGTGCTATAGCTCCCTTTTTCCAAGTATTAATCCTTCCAGCCCAACATAGGGAACTAGTAGGTTAGTGGAATTTTTCTTCCATATTTTATTTGTAAATTATTTAATTAGGGACATGACAAAAGCATGGATTCTATATACCTTGTAAACAAATTGGAACAAAAAAACTTTTCTATTTCACCAAAATTTGTTTCTAAAATGGAAAGGCTAGAAAAACATGCAACATTGCACTTTAAATGATGGTTTGCCATCACTTCCACCCAATGAACACATATTAATTTCCTCTTTGAATACACATAGTTTGGTTTTTCATATGGATGATGTTGCAAATGGCATTGAGCTAATGCAAACTGACATATTGTGTTTGCAAGAGTCCCACATGCATAGGCCTCCTAACCATGCAAACTTCACAAACCAATACAATGTCATAGCAACTTGTTAAGTGCAGGGAATAACGACAATGATCAAGAAAAAAATTACCATTCTTAGCACAAATATTTTCAAAGAGGCCTATACAAAAGCAATTGTCATGAGCCTTGGATATTGTACAGCCATTTTTACAGTTGTAAATCTCTAAAATAGACCAAATATAGTCATTGACCCATTCTTTCACACTTTGGATAGCATTCTATCAATTGTAAATAAGGATACAATTGTTTTAATCACAGTCGACTTCAACATTGACATGTTGAAAGAATTAACATAAAAAAAAAAAAAAAAAAAAAAAAAAAAAAAAAAAAAAAAAAAAAAAAA
>LPNX010229739.1:535350-592773 GCA_001517045.1 Pseudotsuga menziesii
TTAAAATAGATCGAGCTAGAACCATTTCCAGTTTAATGCTTGATCACTTTTGGACAAATTTACATGACGGTTCTATACAATGCACTCTTTCATATGCCTATTGGACTGACCAATTCTCCATATTTATGTCACTTCCTTGCAAATGCATTTGAAATGTTGCATCTTTAATGTTTAAGAAACATATCCATTTCTACATGCACTTGTTTTGTTTTCTCTTCTTCTTTTCATGCAACCTATCGTTCTCAATGATTGTTGTGCTCTAAAAATATTAGTTTATGGAATATTGAAAAATGCATTCTTCATGGTCATCTCCATTGGTTTATCTGAAGAAAAATCATCAATATAGGAAAAATTATGCCATTGTATCATTATGTTGTAATCATGTTTGAGTTCTTGGTCTATAGGACATTTGTTGATCCTTTAAATGATAAAAGAAAATTTATGCCATAAAAAATATAAAGGAAAAAACATCTCTTCCTAGCTAAAAAATTATCAAAGCAAAAACGTTTTCCTTTGCTTCTACCAATTTACATCAAGGACCATAACATGCCCATCCCAAAGAATAGTTAACAAAAACACATTCGTGTTTGGTTATCTCAAATGGTTTAAGTTGTGTATCATATATTCTTTTCTATAGGCCAATCTTTTGCCATGGTTTATGTTCCACTGCATTCACCAATGGAAATTTCAACCAACAAATGTCAACTCCATCTGCTCGGTTTCTGACTTGAACAATGCACATTGGAAAAGAGCACTAACTGACTTGATACTCATACATATCCCAACTACCCTCTTGAAGCAGGTTTCGCTCTTGCTTGTGCATTTTTTCCCTGTAGTGTCAACTTTAAATGTACTTTTATGTTTTCATTTTTTAGTGTGGAAAACTTGATTTTTACATTGTGGCCGCCTTAATGTCCCATTTCAATTGCAGAACACAACTACTGCTTCCACTTTTTGAAGAAAATATCTAAAACATATTGACATTGTCCATACATTGTATGGACTACATCTTATGTTGACACGTAACATCCAATAGTCAAGAAAATTTTGTCTTCTTCACAGGACGTTGTTGAAACATCAACAATGGTAACAAGTTCATCCAACATACCAATGGCAACAACAAACAACCCAAAAATATGTTTTTTCCTTACATTTTCAAAGTTTTAATTGAACCCTATTAAAGGAAATTTGGATGAAAAATGGGCCTCCTAAGGAAAAAGATAAAAAAAATGTCATCTAGGCAATTCTTTATACTATTTCAGTTTTATCGAAGTTGCCGAAGGTTATTTCAGTTTTATCAAAGCTACCTTAAATATATATTTTATATTAAAATCAATTTATGAGGATGAAGTTTGATGTAGTGTTTTCACACAAAATAAGGAAATAAATTAAATACACAATTCCATGTTAAAAGTTATTTGACCCAACTTTTCATGGTGTATAATAATATTATTATTATTATATAATAGCATTATACATTAATATTAGTTATGATATTACTTAAAAGTTATTGGACTCAACTTTTAATGGTTATTATAAAATACTAATTATAATATAATATTATTATATATTAGTTATATTATTAATTAGTATTACTCTTATATATTGATTATGTATTATCTAAAGGATGGATGTGTATATTAGTTATGATATTAGTTAAAATTGTTTAAACCTAACTTTTGATCGTTATTATGAAATATTATATCATATTAATTACTATTACTATTATATATTATTTATTGGTCACATATTACCTAAAATATGGATGGGTATAATAGTTATGATATTAGTTAAAAGTTATTTGAGCCAACTTTTGATGGTTATTATAAAAATATCAATAATAATATATTATTATTATATATTAGTTATAATAATTATTACTATTATTATATACTATATATTGGTTATGTTTTACCTAAAACATGGATGGGTATTTTACTAAGTAATATTTTTGCACCAAGTTAAAGTTATTGGACCGAGTAATATTTTTCTACTGAGTTAAACTTATTGGATTAGACCATATTAATTACTATTACTAATATATATTATATATTGGTTACTAATGACCTAAAAGATGGATGGGTATATTAGTTATGATATTAGTTACTATTATAGATTAAATACATATTATATAGTAGTTAAAATTTATTAGACCCAACTTTTTGTGGTTATTATAAAATATTAATTATAATAGAATATTTATATATTTTAGTTATAATATTAATTACTATTACTATTATATATTATTTTTTGGTCACCTATTACTTAAAATATGGATGGGTATAATAGTTATGATATTAGTTAAAATTTATTTGACCCAATAAAAGTTATTGGACACATTGATATTTTTAGATAGAGTGAGTAATATTTTTCGACCAAGTTAAAGTTATTGGACACATTAATATTTTTGGACTGAGTAATATTTTTGAACAGAGTTAAAGTTATTGGACCTAGTAATATTATTATATATTAGTTATTATATTAATTATTTTTACTATTATATATTATATATGGGAGAAGTATTACCTTCAATTGGTTTAGCATATTAATTTAATTTTCAATATCCAAGATAATTTTGCGGGTCGACAAATTATATTATTAAAAAATTTCACCTTAAGACCTATACGGTATTTGGATTTTAAAGCAATTTCATTGGATAACACATGATGAAATGGAACTCGAACTAGGGTTGAAAGGCCCATTTTGAGTTGAAATTTCCTCTAATTCTGTTCACGCTAAATTCATGCTCCTAAAATCCAATTTCTCTTTTAAAATGCTAAAACTACAACAAAGATTTGCCCTTGCTATTCTTTGACATCTACAAATTTGCAATACACATTTGCATGCATATTGGCAGCTGGTTTTTGTTTCTTCTTCTCCCTAACTGGGATATTTTACAAGAAGAAACATGGTGTAGTTGATGTGTCCATTGTTATTTAACTATGCACAAATATGCATACTAATGTTTTCGAAGGTGATATCTTAGTGGTCTACATACTAGCGTAGAATCGTAGCCAAATTATCCAGTTAAAGCAAAGATTTTGCACACAGACTTGGTTTACAAACATGGCATGATGACCATAACAACCACTATGAATGATAATCTGATTAAACGGTTTGGATGTCTTATCTTAACTGAAAAAAGTGTAAGAATCATTGGATTTGAACTAAAGAAAAAGGGCTAGTATGACTGCGGTGATGCCATTAAATCCATCACTATGTTGTCCAACAACATAGTGGAACCAACTCAACAAGTGTGTAGAATACGTTGTCTCTCCCCATATATGGAAATCAATGAACTTGTCTCATCGGATGAAATTTATGTTGTAGGGTCTGTTATAAAAAATTATCAATCAATGCAGACAAAGATTGTTTCCCTAGTCTACATGGGGTAAATCTAGAACAAATCATAGACAACTATGAAGTCATTTCCCTAGATTTGGAAAGATCACTTGACTGTAATGAAACCTTTACCTTCCCTTTGAAGGTTGTCCTTGGCGGGGGGAGATCCTTAGCTTGGTTGATATTTGAATAACCTGCACAAATCAAAGCCAACATAGCAATGGAAATATACAAGATAATCAAGCTAATCTATATCAATGACCGAAGAGAANTGTCCTTGGCGGGTGGAGATCCTTAGCTTGGTTGATATTTGAATAACCTGCACAAATCAAAGCCAACATAGCAATGGAAATATACAAGATAATCAAGCTAATCTATATCAATGACCGAAGAGAAAGATAATAAACAATGATTCATAGATCACACAAAATTTACATGAAAGGGAATACATATTGCATTAATGAAAATAAATGGAAATATTACCACCAAGCTTCAGTGTTGTTCTTCTCCCCACAATATTTTGATCCACAAACTCTACAAGCCTCTCACTTAAGAATCAAGCTCCTTGCCTCTCACACATAGGGTAATTCCAACAGCATAAAGGTGATTTATTTGATCCTCCCTCATCCATGAGAGAGATGTTGCTTATATAGTCCAAAGGGAGATCAAATGAGTTGAGATTCTTTGGGAGAAAGGTGAGGGATCATCCTTAGAGGTTATGGATTGTAGTGCCACCTAATCTGATCAGTTGGGATAAATCTCCACGTGGACTTTCTTCTAGAAGGTTCTTGAAAGTTTTATGTTTTTTTCCTTTTTGAGAGCGCTGATGCTTTTTTCCTACTAACAATAGGTGTCGAGAGTGGCCAATGCTTTTTGTCCAAGTGCAACGAGTGTCACCGACACTTCCTGTCAATAGGAAAAATGCGTCAACCTTATCTGACACTCCATGCCAAGAGACAAGGTGCGTCAGAGCTCCTAGGATTGGGCATCTAGTAAGGAAAAATTCCTCCAAAATATGTTTTGGCATATAAAATTTAGGGAATTAGGCAAGGTGACAGTTTTTAGGTGTAACGAAATTCCCCCCAAAGTATGAAGCTAGAGGGATGTGCTAGGTGAAATACTTTGCTAGATGTGATTCGGAAGCAAAGGAAAACGAGTGGCAATTGAAGGATTTGCATAGTACCAGTTACCTTGAGTTATATTTTATCCAATCAAAATCATGGATGTTGACCAATACACTGCAGATCCATGTACAATGACCATGTCATGGTTACAAATAATACACAATAGATCCATGGTAAAGAAGACTCAAATCGGGACATGGATATTGAATATACAATGTATATCTATGTCATCTTGACTCAAACTTGAGCATAGCCACCAGACATACATTGTGGATTCATGCAATGACTAAAAAATACTCCATTGCAACTTGGGGAGAAAAAAATATTCAAGTGAATGCTTGAATAACCTGGGTCTTCATCCCAATCCCAAGTAGTATGACTCTATCCATGTGAATAGATGTCCTCATGTCGAATATGGTAGAAACCACTTGATTATCGTTCATTGATGTATATCGTTAAAAAGCGCGAGGGAAATCACCATTGATGTTAATGATTCCCAATGTACTCTAGTGCATTCCTCTGATCATGAATGGATGATTTGTACTTGAACAATATGTGGAGTCTTTCAATCAAAGTCCAATGTTGAAATCATGTTGTCAAAAGCGAGGAAACCTGCCATTGAGGCATGCATGCTTCAAGGTATTAAATGGTTTCTAAGACTAATTCCCAAATGATGTGTTGATGTTGATGAGAATTAACTCGTTGAAGGAGGGCCATAATGTCAACCCCATCATCGACACAAAACTTGGAACAAAAGTGACTTTGAAGTGATCTTGATTATGGAACAACCATGGGACTAACTCAGATATGACTGACTCTAAAGAAGTTAAGGTAACTGCAGAGTTAAAATATGGTAAAGGCTTCCCTTGAACATTGAACAACACGAAAATGACATGGAATCATTTTCTCAATGAGGCAGAGACCAGACATAACGCAAAGACATGACAATGCATTCTTTGAATTGACTTAAAGGAGTAAAATGACTCATGAAAGAGGATCGACTCGATTAAAAGATGAATACCCAACTCTTTGAATGAAATGCAAACATGTTCCATGTTCAAGGGTGACTATAAGATGCCATTAATATAAATGAAAAATGGTTTCCCATTCCTTTAATTTCCCCATCACGATGGATGAGTACCTATTTTCTTTTTAACAATTTGGAAAAGGGTAACAAACACTCGATATAGCCCGTCAAAGGATGCATCCAATATCACATGTTTTATGAACCTAAGAAAGGAGGGGTTCATTCCAAGAAAAGGGTCTTTCATCGTTTGATTTTGTGAGTCCGAAGAAGGTAAACTGGTGTGTCGTTTCATGTTTAGAGAGTCTGAAATTACTAAAGAAAACCCCAAGATGGATTTTTTTGTAAATTTAGTACCCGGGGTTCAAAAAAGTGTAAGCCGATACATAGGATAACTCTTCTTGTTATGATGAACTAAAGTGTACCTTTTTCATAAATAAGTCTAAACGGTCTGAAAAAAGGGGTAAACTATCAACAAATAGACGACCTTTCAAATACTTTTACAAGCGTGAAAGAAACGAGTTCGCTTGGTGATGTTTTCTTATTTAGAGAGTCTGAAAAAGAGATTAAAGACAACTCCATGGGGGGTTCCTTTTTATTATTATTTTTTACGAGTCCAAAAAAGCGATAAAAGTGTACTCGATACCTTTTCTCTTCGTTTTTATCAAGCACAGCTAGGGTATAAAAGGTGGTCAGAAGCTTTTTCAGTTTGACATGGAGCATGAAAAAGTAAAAAAGAAACTTCATCATAGCCAAAAATCGCCCAATCAAGTCCTGAAATATCCAAAAATACCATTAGAACTCTTTTCACATTTAAAACCTTAGAAAAAATGATAAAAATCAAACAATATTTAATAAATTAAATATTATTTTTTATTTTTAACACAAAAATAGTATAAATGGGGTCAATAGTAAAAATAAATTACCATTTGAGTTTTAGAGAAAATAGTGCTTTGAGAGGCGATCTTGCGGTGAATATTATGAGAGTTACAGTCAATCATTCGTCGATATGTCTGGTCCAGGTAAGAGCTCTTCCCATTCCCTTCATTTTGATAGTAAAATTTTTAAGTTTCATCAAAAAATTTCATGATTTTGAGTTGGTTTTATGGGGAAGAAGAGCACGCCCTAGGTGACACTCTTCTCCCTTTCGGGAAGTGCACCGACGCACTCCCTAAAAGACGAATGAGCATCAACCCCGCTTTGTTCCCAAAGGGGATGAGCACCATTGCCCTGTTCGCTCTAATGAAGAGTGTCAGCGGCCCCCAAATTCCCAAAACAATGATTTAAAGCACAATTTAAACCTTTTTTATCCATGATATGTTTCTAATGAATGTTTTATGGATGTCCCATAAGTTTCAAAACACATAATGGTTATTTGGAAGGAATGAGAACACAAATTGGATGGTTTCCAAGCTGAGAATGACCCAAACACAATAATGGCATTAAGAGAATGCAATATTCTAAAATACTTTAGGGTTACCGGAATGAAGGCCCACATCCATCTACTAAACCATTTGATTAGAATGTGGTACCCCGAAAAATAAAATTTCCAAGTGGCTACCCATATTCTCACAATAGGCGTGGATGATATCTATTTTCTGAATAGGCTCTCTAGAAGAGGGAATCTCGTGTCAATCTCTAGAAGAGGGTTATGTGATTGGGACAATATATCAAGGCAGGAAGATTCCAATCAAACACATAATGGATAGGACATTAAGGACTATTGTGTTTACCATCGAGAATGTGGCAGGTAGCCTGGATTCCCACCAAAATACTAGAGCTCATATGTTGTATGCATTGGAGTGTATGGATCCAACAACTAACATTCTAAAGGAACAACTAACGAAGTGTCACTGAGGGGAACTTAAGAAGTTCATCTATGGTGCTATAGTGGTATTGCTCTTCTTAGAGAGTGTCCATTTACTGCATCCTCAAGTTCCATTGAACAAGATGGAGCCACAGGACCCATGGATGTTGAGATTGGTAGAGGCCATGGCTTGCCATGGAGGAGGCAGTGGGCCTATAGTGACCTATGATTTCGTATTCTTTCAATGGTTGTGTGGTCAACTCTTGATGGTGGAGGACTACACTTATGCAGGGACAGACTTCAGGGGTGACCCTGATTTACCCTTACTTGAGGATGATCAGTGGGATGACAGAGGTAAGAAAGATACCATTCTTCACTATATTTTTCATTTTCTCGTATATTTTTTTTATTTTTTATTTTTGTGATACTAAGAAATTGTATTCTACATTGGAGATATTAGGCCATCACAACTAGCAGGAGCATCACCTATTGATATATGAGGGGTGGTGAGAGAGATCACCATCTGGAACATAGAGGAAGAAGAATAACTGCAGGAGATCAAGGAAAACATGCAGAGACTAACCGTTGGAGTACTAGATATCTCCATTGATGACCTTCTCCGGCATTATCAATTCCATACTATAGAAGTTTCTGGTCTCTTTGGGAGACTACTATGTAGAGTATCCCATGTCTTGATGTGTTTCCACGAGAATTAGGATTATCTCGGAGTCATGTTGACTTGTATTATTACACTAAAAGCATCTAAGCTTCATATTTTGATCGTTTTGATGTACTGAAAACTCATAGTTTCATATTTTGGTGCACTGAAAGCTTATGGATTCATATTTTTGCCTTAGTATCAGTTGTAAAATATTTATAAAAAACAACTTTTTACATAAATGTGTGTCCATGTGCTGTGTGTGTACATGAATGGCTTCTTATTATGCATTTATGTGCGATGTTTATACATCTGATCGAATATGAGTTATATACTAGTCCAAATAGTATTTATCTAATGAATCTAACTACATTTAAGTGTCTTGGAATATGTTGGTATGAACCAAACCCAAAAGACCTCTCAAGAAGCTTAACTCTTCAGAATAATCGAAGGAGTAAGGAATTTTGAATGGTATAAACTCGATTTAATTGTGAAACAACTAGTTCAAAATCTAGGTAGACCCTAATTTGAATCACATCATTTGATAAAGATTCAATTAATAATCCAATCACTGCATGATATTTTGCAAGATTGTTCGTAGCAGGACCTAAACAAGTTCATCATGAACTTACCAAATCATTGGTAGGGGAATAAAGTACCCAAGCCATTGATGTGAGATTCAAGGTATGTTGATTAGCACCATCCGTGAATCCTGAATACGTGGTCATCTATTCATTCAAGCATAACACTATATAAGAATACTTACCTAACATGAATCCTACATTCATAAAAGAATAAAAGTCCAAACTAAACACAACACACTCTATCAACAATATTTGCAAGGTATCTATGCAAGATTTCCTACGCGTAGTGCATCTTAAGGTAAAGCCCATTTTAGAGCTCACCCAATGGTATCCCATCATAAACTATAACTTCATAGGATCCTTTCTCTAAAACATGACTCACAATATAGGGCCCATGCCACATGGATTCTAATTTTCCGCTTCCCAACTTATCGTGTTTTTTAATCGTATGTTAGGACCAAATCACATTCATTGAAGAGGTGAGGTTTAACAAATTGGTCATATTTAGAGTTGATTCCTTGCTTGTGCACCTCATTATCTAAGGTTGCATCTTGACAATCTTCATCGATTTTGTTCAAATACAAGAAATGTTCTTCGTCCACAGTGGTATTGGGTAGCAGTTCCACAGTAATCTTTAGAGAAGGGATCTCACACTAAATAGGAAGAGTAGCTTCCAACCCATACACCAGTTGAAATGGTGTAAATTTATTGGATGTTTTGGTGGTGGGCATATAATCCCATAATGCAGAAAATAATTGTAAATGCCAACTGGACTTAGCTCGTCCTACCATCCATTGAAGCATAGTTTTCAATACTTTGTTGATTGCTTCAACCTAACCATTGGCCTGTGGGTAGTAGGGTGTTGAGTTATCGTGACAAAAACCTAGTTTGGCACTTAATTCTGACATCATGTGGTTTTGAAAATGTGAACCATGATCAGTCATGATGTTTTGTGGGACTCTGAACCTACATATAACGTGATTAAAGAGAAAAAGGGAAACACTTTTTCCATCTTCAGCATATGTAGACATAGCCTCAGCCAATTTTGTGAAATAATCCACAGATATAATGATGTAACCATGCCCCCCGGTGGAGGTAAGCTTAAAATGCATGAAATTAATACCCCATTTCTTGAAGGGACCTACAACAATGATGGGATGGAGGGGAGTTGGGTGGGTGTGATTTTTTTATTGGAAAATATGACATGGTGGGAAATTTTTTTACAACTTCCATACAATCTTTGAAGATTGAGGGCGAAAAGTACCCAGTGCGTAGGATTTTCTGGGTAGTAGCCATCCCATAAATATGACCGCCACAAGATCCGGAGTGACAATCATTCAACACTATTTCGGCCTCGTCATGGGTTAAGCAACGCCACAAAATCATATCAATGCCACGATGATACAATGTATCATTGACGATGAGGTAATATTTGGCATGATGGCGAATACAAGACGTTTGTGTCTCGTTGCATTTGGATATATAAAATCAAATCTCCATACCAAAGGTCAAATGTACTAATGAGGAACAATGATTCATCGGGTAATGAATCGAAGGGCTTTGTTTCCTAAGTAATACGGGGAAGATCACACATGAGTTCTGCGAAGACTAAAGACTTCTTTGAACTGGATTTGGAAAATTCTAATTCTAATTCCTAAAGAATTACAATCCAGTGAGAATATTTTCCCCTCAGTACTTGACGAGTCAAGATGTAATACATATGGTTAGAATCTACGTACATAGTGGTTGTGTGGAGCATAATGTAGTGATGAAACTTCTGGACTGTGATAACTTCTCAACATGTGAGTAACATGTTTTAGAGTCAAGAAGATTCTTACTTAGGTATTATATAACATGTTATTGGTCGTTATGATTGGTTTGAACTAGCACCATGTCGATGGTAGTTAAATATGCAACCACATACAAGGAATAATCCTTAGTATAGTCAGGTGGTTGCAACATAGGCATGTGTGTAATAATGTTCTTGAGAGTATCGAATGCATGTTGTGCAAGGTCGTCCCAAACAAAGGGTGTATCCTTTTTAAGCAAAAGCATGAAACCATGTGTTTTTTCTGCATAGTTGCATACAAATTGACGCAAAACGTTTTCCTTCCCTTGCAAACTTTGAAGTTTTGTTATGTTGGTAGGAGGTGGTAGGGACAAAATAGCATCAATCTTTAGAGGGTCTATCCGGATGTCATCCTTGGAAATAATGAATCCAAGCAATCATCTCGTATCAACACAAAAAACACACTTATGATGGTGTAATTGGATGTTATAATCATGACATCTAAGAAAAATGGCTCTTAGATGGTCAACATGATGCTCCTGATGTTGCAAATGAATAGGTAGATCATCGAGATACGGTTCCATAATATGTTTAATGTCATGGAAAGCATAATACATGGCATGTTGAAACATAGCACCAAATTTTTTAAGACCAAAAGGAAACTTACGGTAGGAAAAGATCCCCCGTGGGAAAATTAAATTAGTTGTCTTATGCTAGTCATAAGGGAGTATCTCTATCTGATTGTAGCTAGAAAAAACCATCCAAAAGATGACACTTTCGGCACAGTTATTGATGATTTGATCGATCTACGGATTAGGGTAATGATATTTTACACAAACCCTATTAAGGTCTTCGATCAATACAAACCCTAACTGTACCTTTTTTGGTAACAAAAACAATGTTAGAAACCCATTCTGTCAGCAACACGAGATAAATGGACCAAACCTTAAGAATTTTTTCAACTTCTTCCTTAATGGTCGTTACTTTATGCGGATGTACTTGACATAGTTTTTTACAAACCATGTTGGCATCAGGGTATGTCTCGATCTCATGAATGACGATCGAAGGGTCAATCCCTGACATCTCTTCGTATGTTCAAGCGAAAACATCTCGAAACTCTCCAAAAAGGGTTGTATAAGTTTCAACTTCCAAAGAAGAACAATTCTGGCCCAAATGGAAGTGCTCAACAACTCCAGGTTTCACTGATATATCGACCAAAGTAGTCTTAGTAATATTGCTCAAATTAGCTTCAGACTCAAAATTTTGGATGAGCACAAGCAATTGAGGAATAGTTACGATATCAGATAAAACCAACAACTCAAAATGATCTTCTACCAATTGGTAATGGGGAAGGAAAGAAGATTTATGGTGATGATATTTCCAAGGAATATCACCTAAAGACATCATTTCCATATTGCATTCATCTGATGGAAGGGATTGTAAAAGATAATCTAGATATTGATGGGGGGAATCTAACCAATATGGCATATGGTAAGGGTCTGATGCCACCACAAGGTGATCATTAATACTGGGGTCATCAGTGATGGATTGAATAGTTTGGCAAATCTCTTTAGAATGACTCAAAGGTATCGAATCGAGAATTTATTTTCCTTTAATCGAGATTCCATGACTCATCGAGATCATGTTCACAGATGAGACATGCGAAGGAGGAGGAGGATTTTTCAATGGAAAAACTCCCATAAGCAAAGAATCTTTAAGAAGGGCTCCTCCAACGTTTTGATACTGTGGAGTCGAAGAGGCTAAGAGTGGAACATTGTTCACACAATTAGAACTCATGTCCAAAGAACAAAAATCTAATTGATCGACGGTAGCAATTTTCCCTTGGAATGGAAATTGGACCACACAAAAGACGGATTATGCTACTACTTGCATTGCATAGAAAAAAATTCTACATAGGAGGAGATTGTAATCTATGGGAGCATCGACAACCTTGACATGGATGGATACTGATTTACCCCCTAATTCTATTAATAAGGATGACAATAATTCGTAGGGTTGAAAACAATGACCATCAAATTCCTTCAATGTCGTAGCTGATCGGTTAATCTAAGGGGAACCTATGGCACACCAACAGGACAGAGACATGACCAAATTCGAGGCACCTTCACCAAAACGATACGATGGACCTTTTTTCCAATAAATTTTGAGGATAATTGAAAGGCTAGTTGATGGGAAAGTATCGACTTAAAATCCTCCAATTTGAAAGTGATAACATTATTATTTTCAGGGTCCATAGCTCCAAGAACCGACAATAGATATTTCCTCTGTGTAGGACATGTTTGGAGTACTACGAGGGTAGACATAGAACATGATGCTTGATCTAAATATTCCACTACATTATAGTATTGGGCATCACTTGCACTAGGATTAAATATTTATTTACGAATGGTACTCTTGGGTGGTTGTAGGACTGCGTCAAGAACATGTTTTTCAATTTGAAGATCGTTGGTTGGAGTAGGAATGGAAATAGTATTTTAATCAACGAGAATGTTGTCACCCTTTTTCTCTAGAGGAGGGTCGTAGCTCTGAGACCTAGTCGTAATATGAACTGATTAATTAGACATCATTTTAACTTCATCAACGGAAGACGAGGAAGGACCATGCAAGGATTGATTGTCACTCAATTTTTATTGGGTAGGGAAAGGGTCAGTCAAAACTGCTAGGGTGTAAGTGTTTTCCAGGAATTTGTTGGCGTCCTTGCAATGAGGAAATTCTTTAGTGAAGTGATCACATCCACATATTAGTTATGGAAATTTCACCTTTCTCTTATTTTTAGATTTGACATCCATAGTTTGTGTTTTATTATCTTCCTATTGATTCATAGATTTCTTGGATTTGTTTTTTTCCTTTTTTCTTGGTCCCCGAAGATTATGAGGATTGAACCGCATTCACTTCGGTGGAAACAATAGAAATAAGAGTAGCCTTGGGATTGGAAACAGTCTTTCTGGCAAGTGAAGTTGTTTGGTTTTGCTTCTTTGTAGCTTTAGCCACATACTTTGTTTGAATAGAACCAAGTATGCCATTGACATGTGGTTTCGTCGAACGTCTTGAAGAGTCTGAAGTAGGATGCGAAGCATTCAGAATCAAATCGTAGAAAGTTCTTGACTAGGAATAAACCAAGTATAGGTACTGAGTATGACTAATGGCTTTCTCTTCGGTAACATCGCCTTCTATGGCAACATCTCTGGCAATGGGCAGAAGTAATGGCTTAGTAAACCAATCAACAAGTAATTGATCAGGGATGGGAGCCTTAATCAACCTACGTCACTGTCTCCACTCATGTATATGATCTGATATATGGGTGGAAGTGGTTTGGCGAAGCAATGTCAAAATATATGTACCCGTTTCATATTTAATCGGTAGCTAAAAATGGGTCAAAAAGGACATTATAGAGTGTTGAAATCCAAAAGGAATGTTGAGTTAATTCTATATACCATTTAGAAGTGGTTCAGGTGAGAGTCCTTTGAAAAAGTCTCAAATGAATAGAACCATCCATGAGAGAATTAGATGAAGACCACAAGTGATAATTTATCGCGTGGTTTTTTGGATCTTCACTGGGTTTATTGTCAAATTTTGGTATATTTGAAGGTAACTTTACACGGATGGATGACCATGAAGGATCATGGCGAATAAGATTGTTAATCAATCATGACAAATTTGGAATATCAAGTGTATGTAGAAATGGTAATTGTTGATTTGGTTGAGGATACTAGTACTATTGATAAGGAATCTGTGTACCAGTAGGACCATAAGCTGGTTGATAAATAGGTGACGATGATCCTGTATAATGGGTCGGTTCTGTGGCGGTTGGTTTCCAGGTGTTCCTCCTGGTGGTCCTCCAGGTGGCAGACCTCCAAGTGGTCCACCTGGTGGACCCCCTGGTGTTCCTCCAAGTGGTCCTCCTGATGGTCCCTCAGATGATCCATTAGGGGGTCCTCTCGGTGGTTCGCTGGGTGTTCCATTGGGTGGCCCTCTAGGTGGTACTCCGAAAGAACTTGCAAGTGGTACCCTAGGTGTGGGAACATTCATACAATTAGATTTCCCCCATGGGGTATTCATATTTCCAGGGTAAGGGATGTCAGGGTAAACATTTTCTGAGGAAATCGGTTGATAAGTTTGATTAACCTTTGCAAGTTGATTTCCTGGATAAGTATAACCCCATGTAGGTTGACTATGAATAGGTTGTGCCCATGATGGTTATCTTGTAATGGGAGAAGGCATAACCACATTTCCAATCGTGGAATGCCCGCTGACTACTGGTTTCCCTGAAGCGACATTCTGCCCAACATTTGAAACCGTTCTCCCGTTCGTTAAAACAACTTGGGCTAAGGATTTCCCCCCAATTGTGGAATTTATAGGATAATTTGAAATAGGTGGGATTTTTTGAAGTGATAGGGTTGGGATAGAGGTCTGACCTATATCACAAGAAACCACATTTTGAACCGGTATTCCTGAAACAGTAGAAACATGAGACCGAATAGGACTATGGTATCCATGACTAACTGTCTTTGAAGGGGAATGTAAAGGATATAAACTTCGTCTTTTGATGTTCTCCCCTATTCTACGCAAGCGATCCCGAGATTCATGAACCGACCCGAAAAATTCATCATTTGAAAGTAATCTTGTATCTTGTGGGGGCGTAATATATGACAAAGCAGTAGTGCCATATTCAGAAATGTTTTTTCCTAAGGAACTCTCCCAAAATGGAGCAGTTGGACCAAATTCTGATGCATTGATATCATCTAGAGATTGATTAAATACTAATATTGTGCTCTAGAATGTACCCTGCTAATGGAAAGTGAAAAGTTGAGTCACACAAAGAAGGTTGTTGAACCACTATCGGAGTAGTGGTAGATGGATTTTCAAAAGAAGAATAGTCTTCCCCAGATTCAGTAATCAAAATTCCTTCTACATGTGGATCAGTCGTAGTAGGTTGATCCATGGTTTCCCCTTCTCTTTCTTCCCTGGCAAGAGAATGTTCAGGAAGTAAACCATGTAGCCTGTGAGATCTTCTCACAGGTGGCTCAGCCAAAATTTTGGCTAAAAAATTTACCTAAAGGATCTTCTAATCGAAAATATCACACAAAAAAGTCCTACACAAGCTAAGGCTACAAGCAAACTTAGGTTATAAGAGGGGTTGAAAATCTAGATCCTCACTAGCAGTGTGAAGTTGTCACAACTCGCGATATGCCACAAGTTCTAACAGTAAAAGGCGACAAGGAGGATTGGGACCATACCCTTGCTTGAATACTCGAATAACTGGACGATACATGCGTAGTAGCTCCCCGATTATTGTTCTCAGTGTATTGTTCCAATAAGATGACCAAATGTGTTTTCTCAGTTGGTTACAGGTTCCTAGAAGGGTCTCTGGTTATAGTCAAGATACATGGGAGCTCAAATCTGTGGTAGTGTTGTCTAATGCACAGCTGTTCAAAAGGGGCCTTCCGATATACCATCGAGTACGTGAAGAACCTTTCAATATACCTCAAGGGTATGTGAAAAGTCATTTGATATACCGATTAGTACATGGAAGTATCGTACAATCCCATGGATGCAATGCAAGAAATAAACTACAGCTCCTATGTTTATAGACGTCGAAACACGTCTTCTAACTTATCACTCAAGTTTCTAAAGATTTTTAAGGTAAGCTACCATTTAATTTTATATTTGGCAGTTAATAGAATTTAAGGAGTGTGTAATGACTGCAAGACTAATACTCTAAATGAGATGAAATTATATTTTTGATGAAATCTATCTAGAGTAAAGAATAGATCTTTCCTTTCAAACAATCAATGAAAACTCCATGCAACTTTGATAATTCATCCTTCAAGCTTCGAAAATTTCCAAACACACAAAACCTCCTAATGCTTAACCAAAAAAGATCTCTAACAACATAAAAAGAAGTTCACTAATGCTTCAATTTCTATGATGTCCAAGAATCAAACTTGAAAAAAGAAAAACAACTATCAATCTGTCTTATCAATCAGATTCAAACAACTAATCAAAGTTGAAAGTAATGGATCTGACTTTTCTTTTTTGTTGTTTGATATATTTTCAAAAAGAAAATGCAAAGAACAACTAAACTTATTCTACAAAAGCATAAGAAAACTATAAAATTCTCTTTTTATGGATCTCAAAGACTTATCGGAGATCTTAACGCAAATGACGATACCTAATACTAAACTTCAAAAACACAAAATCACTAAATTCTGAAGCTTTTACTAAGAATTTTTTTCAAGATCTGAATCGAAAATATACTCAAACTCAAAACACACTAACAGATCTAACAATAACCAATGTAATAGACTAACAAATCCAAATAAAAAATCATTTTTTTCAAAAGAGTCTTAAAAATCTATTGAGTACCTACCTTGATGCACTCTACAAGGATAAACCAGGGCATCCTCAAGTGGCTGATGCACTTTGCTCATCGTGGAAAGGCGTCGATGACACTTTATGTCTGTGGGCAATATGCGTCGTCGTCGACATCTCTTTATGTCTCTGGGCAATAGGCATCAGCGATGCTTTATTTATTTGGGAAATAGGCGTCATTGACGGTCTGTTCACAAACACATAAAGTGCCGGAGAGAGGTCGACACTCAGTAAAAATGAACCAGGCGCATCCGCGCATCCAAGGATTCATAAAATAATGTACATCTTTAAAATCAACAATCACAGAATAAACTGGAATTTTCTGAGGGTGGATACTAACTTGAAGAGGCAAATTGGAATTGATATAAGATGAATTTCACACCTTAAATCCTTAAATGAGCAAAATAATTTCTTTGAGAGAGTTTGTAATGAAAATCAAAGCGAAAATTCATAGATCTAATCGCTCCCGAGTATGGTTGCCAATTTTGTTATCGAAAATTCTCAATCAATGTTGAAAAATATTTTTTCCCTAGTCTACATGGGGTCAATCTAGAACAACGCATAGAGAACTATGAAATCCTTTCCTTAGATTTGGCAAGATCACTTGACTGTAATGAAACCTTTACCTTCCCTCTGAAGGTTGTCCTTGCCGACTGGAGATCCTTAGGTTAGTTTATTTTCGAACAACCTACACAGATAAGAGGCAACATAGCAATGGAAACATACAAGATAATCAAGCTAATCTATATCAATCACCAAAGAGAAAGACAATAAACAATGATTCATAGATCACATGAAGTTTACAGGAAAGGGAAAAAATATTGCATTAATGAAAATAAATGGAAAGATTACAAACAAGATTCGATGTTATTCTTCTCCCCACAAGCTTTTGATCCACATACTCTAGAAGCCTCTCACTTAGGAATCAAGCTCCTTGCCTCTCAAACCTAGGGTGATTCCAACAACATCAAAGTGATTTCTTTGATCCTCCCTCATCCATGAGGGAGAGGTTGCTTATATAATCCAAAGAGGGATCAAATGAGTTGAGATTCTTTGGGAGGAAGGTGAAGGATCATCCCTAGAGGTTAGGGGTTTAAGTGCCACCTAATATGATTAGTTGGGATAAGCTTCCATGAGGAATTTCTTCTAGAAGGTTCTCGAAAGTTTTGTTTTTTTCCTTTTTGAGAATGTTGACGATTTTCTCCTACTATTAATAAGCATCAGGAGTAGCTGATGATTTTTTTCCAAGTGCAAGAAGTGTCACCAACACTTGATGTCAATAGGAAAAAGGCGTCATCCTTTTCTGATGCTCCATGTCAAGATACAAGGTGCATTAGAGCTCCTAGGATTGGGCATCTAGTACAACAAAATTCCTCAAAAATATTTTTTAGCATATAAACTTTAGGGAATTAGGAAAGATGACAGTTATTAGGTGTAACAGGGTTTGTTGCAGTAATTTTTGTGGATTTTCAATACAACAACAAGCAATTGGACTTCTATATTAGAGACAGTGATACTACAAATGATTATGCAACTGTAAGTTTAGATTCCCATGTAAAAAACGTTGTCCTAGGATTTTAAACTCTTTTTCCAATCCATATTTCATGACCTCTTGAGATGCTAGAAAAAAAATC
Source organism: Pseudotsuga menziesii (assembly GCA_001517045.1). NCBI lineage: Eukaryota > Viridiplantae > Streptophyta > Pinopsida > Pinales > Pinaceae > Pseudotsuga > Pseudotsuga menziesii. The sequence continues at coordinate 553,706 of LPNX010229739.1, forward strand.
GCAGTCAAGTACTAGATAACACCAATATCTGATCCCTTTTTCATATTCCTTTTTTAGTTCTAGGTTAATGAAATATACAAGAATTTCTTCTTCTGAGTCAACCAACAACTTGTAAATGATGAACTTTCCATTTATCTATTAAAGAAAATTGTTAGGCTCGTTGCTAGAGGCATCCATATTTTGAAACCTTCACAATCAACATTTGTTGACCCTTTGAATAATGAAACAACAATTCAGAATTTGCTACCAGTTGTTGAATAAAAAAAGTAGGTGATATACCATTACTATCTCCTCATATAGATTGTCAAATGCACCTATAGAGGTTTCTTTCAAAATGAAACCTTCATTCTCTACTTTGTATTATCGCATGTATTTCATAGTAATTAACATTTCTGCACTTTGATGTAAATTGATTTTACTACTACAATTGCAGTTTATGCTTTCTTTCCAATTGCTTCTTCATATGCATAAGATGGGATCTGCAAAGCTACTAATTGTTTTAGATCTCCACGTCTTCTTTTATTGAAATAACACCAAAGCAAATGAAAAACAAAAATGAACAAAGCATATGACTTATTTCAATCAACATTTAAAAGAGACTTATGCATTTTTTCTTTGTTCAATGTACACTTGCATTTAATCCTCACTTACAACTTGCTTATGTTGCTATAATTTCCCCGGTCTTTGGAACTCTAAAAATTCAAAATCCATTTTCCCCACCATTCCTTTTCAGATGCAGTGAATGCAAATGGTCGGTCATTCAATATTCTAATGTATGTGCATTTTGTAACTGTCAGAACCCATCAACCCATGAACAAAGCTTGATGTGGAAGTTGGAGACAAGTGATGGTGTAATTGAATGCACTCTTCATGGTGCACAATTAAGAGAAAATTGTCCTGCCATCGTAGCTGTGTCATACGAGTGGTATTCAAAAAGTGTCTCCTCAAGAATTTTCAATCTTTCCAAGCTCTCCAAGCAAGGACTTTATACTTTGGCCTTGAGCAACATAATTCTTGAATTCAAACAAATTTGAAATCTTGGGTAAGCAAATGCAACTAAACATTTCTCCATTGGATTAAACATTTTCTTAAGTTGTATTTTTTTGTGACACGCTTTTCTTGCCTATTTCAATTTTTTGTCGTCCACATTCTATGGCATGTGATAGCAATCTGCCTATTCTTGCAAAGAATTAACAACATTGCACTTACACAATTCCAACTTTTATGCAAACTAGTCTATATATCTATATACACAAGTGCTCATTCAATGTGAAAACATCTACTTCTTTTCCCTAAACAACCTTCAAACCCCATATGCCACATGATCATACTTTTAATGAAAAAAAAACAATAATAAAAAAATGAAGTTGTCCCAACACATTGTTGAAGAAATGTAAGTTCGAAAGATATTCTATTATACTTTTATTGTATTTCTCTTAAGAAGATGTTATTCCTTCGTTCGGAGATGTCCTTGATGTAATTGGTCATGTAAAAGTCATGATTTAAAACCTCCATTGTAAGTCAAGGAAATAGTACCCACAAAAGTATTTTATAAATGTTATTTTGAGTCTCCCTAGGTAGGTAGGCCCTAATTGAACTTGGACAACCTAGTTAGTTATTTGAGTCACTCACCTGATGAATATAAATAGGTGAGGAACCTCTCCCATTCTCACTCAATCATTATGCAAGAGAGAGAGAGAGAGGTAGTCTGCCGCAGAAAGGGAACCTCTATTATTGTTCTTGGGGTTTTACACTATACTTGGTTGAATTCTATATTGAGGAATTTTTTGTTGGGTTTTCTCCCCCATGAGGGTTTCCTAGGATAAATCACTGTGTTTGTTTGTGTTGTTGTGCTTGTCTTTATTTCAGTGATCCTTTGCTTATGGTTATGATGTTATGATGCTAAATGTTTTTAGACATTGTATAACCATTAAAATTATACCATGGTATCAGAGCCACCCCGAAAGAAGTCTTTGTGCAGCCGAAACACTGCTACAACTGCAACTATTGGAGATTAGGGTTTCGTGCATGAAAAAATCTGGAAGGAAAAATCTAGTCATCTTGGAATTTTCACTATAACTCAAGTTTCAAAAAGGATAAGGAGATGAAACTTTCAAAGGACAAAGATTAAATCTTGCAGTGCCTTGTATGCGAGTTTCAACATCAAATTCGCTATAATTTAGGAGATATGATTCCTCCAACTCAAGGTTCCATCCTCTTCCAGAATTCAGCCTTAAACATGTGACCTAGGGATAATTTCTATATCTCAGGATAGGAAGGTCCAAATAAAATTTCGCAAGATGTTTTAGATATGGCACAGACTGTAGTTTTCGTGGTGCAATTTTGAGACCCCGAAGTTTAAACAGTGACACTTGGAAGTCTGTACAAGTTTGCTATGTTGAACGAGTCCTCAAACAAGTCACCTTGGGAAACTAAAAAAAAATTCCACTTGGTGAATCCAATTCTACTCTAACCTATGGGGTTGGAAAGAAGACAAATCAGGATATCTCAATATGAAGTTTTAGACCTTCAGGAGCAATAATTTTAGAGATATATTAGAATCAATATCAAACAATTATGCAGAAGAAATTGGAGAAAACTAGGGCTTCTTGTTCTGGGCACTTCCCTCCACCGATCAGTTGAAAAAGGAGGACTATCAAACTCACCCTAGGAGGGCGCATATTTCTATGTAATAATTTTATCATTTTGTGGATTTTAAATTCTTGACCTAACATTGCTGCCAGGGAAAACTAGGGCATTAGATATTTTGCAGTTATGTCCACATTTTTGGGAAAATAAGTATGTTGCTTAGCTCTCCTTGCAGAGGCACATCTTTCTATCCAATAAGACCTAAAAGATACCAAAGTTGAAAAAAAAGGGTTTCTCTATCAAACACTAGGTCCACAAGAAGTAGTCTTCCATAAAATCTTTCAAGTAAGCATCAAGTTGAAGCAATCTCATTGGTAAGTTTTATCATCTATATTTCCATTTAAGGTTCTCAAATTTATCATGATGACAAATAGTACCAAGCTTGAGGACAAGCTTGAAGGAGTCAAGAACTCTCAGCCATAGAATTATAGAGCGCTTCTCATACTTAAAGAAGCATGACTTGGAGAAGAAGCTGCATATCCAGAAGGAGATGAAGGCAAAGCACAAAAAAGGACTTAGTCAAAGCCAAGAGGATTATTTCTATCTCCATTGGATCTCACATGTATCATCCTTGAAGACACTCAAGGAGATGTTCGATGCAATAACCAGCTTGTACGAAGGAAAATACATCAACAAGAAGATGAACTTGAGAACTCAACTCAAGGATGTGAAGATGCAAATACCAGAGAGCATTCAATCTTACTTCACAAAGATCTCCTAGATCAAGAAGAAAATAGAAGCCATTGGAGACAATGTTGAAGAACCGAAAGTGGGTATTACAACCTTGAATGGTCTCCCAAGTTCATGGGGATATTTCATTCAAGAGATTTGTTCTAGAAGGAAGTTCACCTATGGAGGAATGCATGTAAGAATAAACTCAATTGATAGTAAAATAAGAAGAGATGGATGAATATGGAAATCAAGTGCTAACAACTCGTGCGAAGAAGAGAAATAACAAGAAGGAGGAGCATTCTCACAAGAATAAAAGGACTTCAGAAGAAGGACCTCACACAACTCAAATGTTTCAATTGTAATGAGAAAGGACACCTTGCGAAAGAATGTCCCCAGAAGAAGCAATGGAAGTATGATGTGATCAAGAAGTACAAGTCGATCATGTGGAATGATGTTTGGAGACCTAAAGGGAAGTTTTGTAAAAGTATTCCAAGTAGATCTACAAGATCAAGCATACAACATATGGAAGTATTAAGAGATACAAAGCAAGGTTTGTGGTTTCTCTCAGAAAGAGGGAGTCTGTCATGGTGAGACACTGCTCTAATGATGAATATTACACTAAACAGTTGGTGTAATCAAAGTAGAAGAACACGTTGATCAACCTCCAAGATTTGGGGACTCTCTACAGAGAACAACCTATGCATAGAAGGATTTGTACAAGCTGAGTAGGAGCCCATGGGATAGCACATACAATTACATGAGGAGCTTGAGGACCAACTAGAATGATGGAGATCCCAACCTTTACTACAAGTTTGAATATAGAAGCTTACAGAGGAAGAGAAGCTCATAGATGGGTGCAAGAGAAACTTACAATAAAGTTCGAGATGGAGGATCTTGATATCTACTAACCTTGAGAGGTGACATAGATGGATACACAGAACATTGGCAGTAGAGGAGGCTACATGTCACTCAAATGTCCTGATACAAATAGCACAAGATGTAGAGGAAGGATGGTGCTCCACTTCAGAGGGAGTGACTATGGTAGATATCAAAGTTTGATAATCTTGACACGATTCTTAAGATTAGAGGTACATTTTCCTTAGCCAAGGAAAATGTGTGGTTGAGATAAGGTTTGAGATGTTGGGATACACCAATGACATCAAACTTGAAGTCAATATGTGATCTTGCTTCAGAAATAGTTGATGTCACAATCTACATGCAGACGATTGGTTCGTTTATGTACTTAACAAACATGAGGCTGATCGATTGCTTTACGGAGCCGAGATGTGTTCACATGGTTGTGGCAAAGCACGTGGTGTGGTACCTGAAGGGTACAATTGAATAAGGCCTCATATATGCGAGCAGAGGATCTGAGTGCAGGAATATGATGAATATGATTGAGTTGACAATGCTACAAACAAAAAGAGCTCTCCAACATGTTGCAGAAATAAGATCAATGTTGCTCTTAGTGCAACCAAGGATGAAAATATTGCAGATGAGAAGAAAACAAGGGAATATTCTTCAAGTGATGAGGAATATGTAATTTGATCCAAAAGAGTTTTACCAATAAAGACGAAGATCATACTCTTATTCATTTTAAACATTGGATAAGAAGGGATGCATTTGTAGGACACACATATTTAACACCAATACACAGTTCTGTGTGATTTGTGGTGTAAGATGACTTGTTGAGTATTCCCGATCATGAGCAAGATAGGCTCAGGTCCTCAGAACCAGGCGATGAAGTAGAGTACATTGTCAGAGACTTCATTAATTCATGCAAGGAGACAAAGATCAAGATGGAGTCCACCAAACAAACAAAGATAAGTATTTGAATTGTCATTCCCTATATATCTAGTTGTTTAGTTCCTATATTTAGGAAGTGTATTATGCATGTTAAAGTATTTGCTTTTGTGAACAGTATACTACTAATATGCATATGATGGGTAAGTAGCTTATGGTGTTGTCCAACATTCCATTGCTACTTATATAGAATGAAACCTTTTTACTGACATATTGGGAGTAGTGCACACTCATAATAATGTCTTGGTAGAGATGGAAGTATAGAAAGTTGCCTATGGATGAATGTTGTAACACCCCAATTTTGACCCCAAGGGGGAGGGGAACATGTGCCCCGGTTTCGTCCCCATGGTATTGAATTGCACATGATGTAATATTTTTATTTGATCATAGTGTGGAGCTCAACGCAAAGGTCCCACCATCGATTAGAATCGATGCCGATGGTTTATGTTCTAGACAGGCACAATATGTTTGGAGACATCATGTAAAAATGAAAATTAATAAAAATACCACAACTAGCTATGAGCAACAATGTTAGAGATGGGGGCATGATTCCACAAGGAATAGGGAGGGGGAAACATTCAAACCCTTGAGCCAATGGGGAAAAGACAAATGTCCAAGGGAAAACCCCATAAAGATGTCAATTACCTATTTTGTCTTTTGTGCCCAGTCATTTACAAATTGGTTGGGGAAGTTAATGCATGGGGATGGGAAGAGTATGGGAGTCAAATTCAAATTTGGGAAGCCACCCATTTTTGGAAAACATGTTTTTGTTTTCTTGGGAAAGTAAATGCTTGGGAATGCATGCCCATCCCATTATGGACCCATACGTTTTGCTCTCTCACACGTTTTGGAGCTCAAGTGTGTTTCCTTCATGTTTTGGCAGTTTTCTTCATTTTCCCCATGGCGGGGAAACTATTTTGGTAATGATCAGTGGATGGGATCTCTCCCGGATGTTTTCCTGTTGTTTCCTCATTCACGCAGTTGGGGAAATTGTTTTTATGTTGCTAAGTAAATGAGGTAAGAGATCCACGATTTTGGGGGTGAATGGAGGATGTTTTTCCTTTCCTCACACAGCTGAGCTTGCTGGGTGTTTTCCCCTCACGATCTCTGTCATTTTCTTCACTTCTCCATGGTTGAGAAGTTGTTTTGTGTTGCTGAGTGAATATGCAGTCGAGATTCATGTTTTGGTTGTTTGAAGAGGCCACTTTTTCCCACATGAAGCCATAGACGTATCCAAAATCGAATTTACTATCAGAGGGTTTTTTTCCCCTTGTTTCCTTTTTTGTTTTGGCTTCCCAGGATGTTTTTTGTCCATACCCGACAATTGTATTTTATGGTGAAGTGCATCCTTGGGTTGGCTTGGCCGCATAAGTCCAAGGAACCCATATGTTAGTGGGTTTGTCTATGTTTTGGGTGTGAAGGTTTTCTTGGCTGAGAAAGTCCAAGGAACCTATTTGTCAATTGGTTGACTATGTTTTGATGTAAGGGTTGGCTTGGCTAAGTAAGTCCAAGGAACCCATCTGTTATTGGCTTATTACCTTAGTATCCCATGAAACCCAATTGTTTATTGGTCGGGTTGGACAGTCTGTGAAACCCAACTGTGTGTTGGCTTGACTGTGTGTGTATGGTCTTGCTGTGTGTAAGCCTATTTTTCCCTAATTCCTTGTGGAAATCACGCCCAACTCGGGGGTGGTAGTGATGCTGAGAGATTGATGAGCACGATAGCCTATGGTTGGGTGGAACGTTGCAGCGACATAACTAGTTGCAGGGAAGCTTCTTCTCAAGATAAGTATTCTTGTGTGCTTAATCTCTGCAAACTATTTGTTTTATGAATTAATATGAACATGTTGAATGCTTGAATGAATGAATTTTATTTCCGTTGTATTCTAATGAATTATACATCTACATATGTGTGCTATGTTCAATGCATTTTATTTTATGTTCATGGGTTAGATTTCCAGTATGATATAGCAGCAAACAGTGTTGGTCGCGTCCTCTCCACAGTCGGGATGAGGGGTGGGGACGTGACAAATGTTGTAGTAGCGAAAATAGTTACATGATTATATGGCATATTTCTTTATGCATAATAATTTGTCATTATGAATATGTTATGAAAATTTTCTAATCATATTTGACTTGTAGGAAGGATTGTATGCAATCACCTGCAAGAGAAGAATGATGTAGTTACTGATGTATGATAAAGTTGCTAGAGAAAAATGATGAAGTTGCGGATGTATGATGCAGTTGCAGATGTACAAAAGAATAATGATAAAGAACAAGGTGCAGAAGGGATTTGTAAATCTCAAGTATGTTCCTACAGAGGAAAAAGTGGCAGATATATTGACTAAGCCTATGTCTCGTGTAAAGTTTGAATACTTTTGAGACAAGCTTGGTGTAGTTTGGAAGGACCTCCCTCAAAAGAGGGAGTAAAGAATAGGTAGAAGGTTTTATGTTGCAGTGATGTGGTAGCTTAGTCTAGGGTAGGGTATGTCTAGCTAGGCTTGTTGGCTCGAAAGGTTTAGTAAGTCAAATGAGATCTGTTGATACTAAGGGAATTAATATGTTTGACTAGGCTTGTTTGGACTGAAAGGGTTAGTAATCTAGATAAATATTGTTTGATCCCTAGGGAGATCCATACGTCTGACTAAGCTTGTTGGCCCGAAAGGGTTAGTAAGTCAGAAAAATGTCTGAGTGGATCTACCAAAGAACGCACTGTGATGCTGCTCCAAAAGGCCAAAGGGAAAAAGGTGGTTTCAGTATTCCTATACTCATGAGGCAGGTTCAGTATTCTCATACTGATTTTCAAGAGGTGGTTTCAGTATTCATATACTAATGAGGCAGATTTAGTATTCTCATACTAATTTTCATGAGGTAGGTTCAGTATTTTCATACTGATGTTGATGAGGCAGATTCAGTATTTTCATACTGATGTTAATGAGGAAGATTCAGTATTTTCATATTGATGTTGATGAGGTAGGTTCAGTATTCTCATACTAATGTTGATGAGGTATTTTTAGTATTCCCATACTGATGATGATGAGGTAGTTTCAGTTTTCTCTTACTGATGATGATGAGGAAGTTTCAATATTCCCATGCTAATGATGATGAGGTAGTTTCAGTATTTCTATACTGTTGTTGATTAGGTTTGCCTCAGTATTTCTTTACTAATTTTAAAAATAATGATCTAGCATTTATTTGTTGATGATGAGTTTTTAGTATTCATATATTGATGTTGCAGGTAGATGCTTCAGTATTCACATACTGATATGTCAAAAGATGAGTACTCACATACTGATATGGCATAAGATGATTCAATACTCACATACCAATATGGCGGAATATTATTCAATATCCACATACTAATATTGCAGAAGAAGGATCAGTATCCACATACTGATATTGCAGAAGAAAGATTCAATATCCACATACTGATGTTGAAGAAGCTGATTCAAGATCCACATACTCATATTGCAGAAGATGATTCAGTATCCACATACTGATGTTGAAGAAGATGATTTAATATCCACATATTGATGTTGCAGAAGATGATCCAGTACTCATAGAAGATGATCCATTATTCACATACCGATGTTGCAGAAGATGGTCCAATATACACATACTGATGTTGCATAAGATGATCCATTATTCACATACTGATGTTGCAGAAGATGATCTAGTAATCACATACTGATGTTGTAGAAGATAATCCAGTATTCACATACTGATGTTGTAGAAGATGATCCAATATTCACATATTAATGTTGCAAAAGATGATCTATTATTCACATACTGATGTTGCAAAGGATGCCTCAGTATTCACATACTAATGATAATGCAGTTCCAAATTGATGATGAAGGAGAATGTTGCTGTTCCAAAACTTCCTATGACATATAGAGATTCACCAGTCAGATGTACAGTTGTGGTAGTGGTTGTTGTTGATGAATAATACCTTCCTAGTTAAGAGGGAGTGCTAAATAAATGTAACTTCATAAGAGATTCTATTATACTTTTATTGTATTTCTCCTTCAGATATGTTATTCCTCCGTTCAGAGATGTCCTTGATGTAATTGGTCATGTAAAAGTCATGAGGTAAAACATATGTTGTAAGCCGGGGCAATAGTACCCACAAAAGTATTTTATAAATGTTATTTTGAGTCTACCTAGGTAGGTAGGCCCTAATTAGAGAACCTAGCCGACCTAGTTAGTTATTTGAGTCACTTACCTGATGAATATAACTATGTGAGGCACATGTCTCATTCTCACACACTTTCACTCAAGCATTTCACAAAAGAGAGAGAGAGACAAAGAGGAGCAGTCTGTTGCGGAAAGGGAACCTCTATTGTTCTTCTTGGGGTTTTGAACTATACTTGGTCGAATTCTATATTGAGGAAGTTTTTGCTGGGTTTTCTCCCCCATGACGGTTTCCTAGGATAAATCTCTGTGTTCGTTTGTGTGGTTGTTCTTGTCTTTCTTTTAGTGATCCTTTGCTTATTGTTATGATGTTATGATGCTAAATGTTTTTAGATATTGTATAACCATTGAAATTCTAACACACATGTCCTTCAAGAAACCCAACTCTCTCTTCTGCAACTTCCATCCACACCATATTCCATTTAGAATCAAACATAGAAACAAATGTAGAATAAACCATAACTCGTTTCCTATTGTTTCATGTTCTTGCACCTATGTTTTAGTAGTTTTCCTAGATTCAACTGCAACTTTATCTTACACTCAATAATGTTGGGAAGGTCTATCATCCCACACTTGGTTGCTCAAGGACAAATGTAAATTGTATCTTGCAACCACAAGCTCTACACAATGCTTTTTTTGTTTTCACAAAGTGCATAAACAAATGCCTTCTAACAGAGTTCCCATATCCAAACAACAAGATGCTTATCCTGCTTGACTGTATATGAATTGTGATATATCCCTCCTAATACATTGAAGTATACATTTGCAATATCCAATAAGTATTCCCCTCCTTCAACGATACAATCCTACAATTTTTTTTCTACATTTTATATGAATCTCTCTTCAACTACACAAATGCTAGATACATTGACAGTAGAACCGCATTCTCCTTCGGCCATATTGTGCATAGGAACCTTTTCATTCAATAACCTAATGCTTTTATTGCCATCTACATTTTCCTTCAACTACTTCCTATTGACATCGAAACATTTTTTACCTTTCTGTCCTTCCACTATTGAAACTGAAAAAACAATTGTCAAAGAAAACTACTCTTTTTGTATCTTTCGACAATGCAACATGCATACACTATAGAGGTAATTATGTTGAAAATATAATTTGCACATGGCATCTATGAGGGAAAATAAATCTTCTTGTATACACACTGATCACAACTATGCTTTTTACATATTTGAGCATGTATATAAAACTATTAAGAATACATATTTCTATACAATGGGCAAATGTTTATGCCTTTGTAAAATTGTTTTCCTCTCTTCTATACAAAAAGAATTCAACAATTGTTTTTTTCTGAATTTTTTTAAATATGCAAACATGTCAATAGTCTTGTTACATATTAACCATTCATAAAAGACTGTATTTTTCGATTTTGTTGAATTCTAATAGCAAGTATAGTTTTGTTTCACAATGTACATTGAATTGTCACATATCTCTGACAAAACCTTGACTTCAACATGTAGGGAGAAAAAGCATCGAAGAAGACTGTGCACTGTTCTTGAGCTTTTCATAGAATGAGAAGTCGATACAATATGTTTTTTTAGAAACAAAACAAAGGGCATTCACTTGTTGCCACAAAAACAGATCCATGTCTTTAAATTTTTAGCTCACAACAGAGAGATGTTGTTGTAATTGTAACTTCATAATATATTATGTTGTATATTATTATTGTATATTGTTGTACCCATGTTAGAGATGTATTCCCTCTATTCGAGATGTCATTATTATGTATGGTCATTAAGGTAAAACATATGTTGTAATTCGGGGTAGTAGTCCCCAGGTTTAATATAATAAAATGCATTTTTTAGTCTCCCTAGGTGAAGTTGGCCCTGCTAGGTTAAGAGGTCGACCCAATTAGGTTTTAGGTTAGTCACATGATGTGTACAAATAGGGAGGCACCCTCCCTCATTTAAACACACATTCAGTCTCAAGTTCGCATTAGAAGAGAGAGAGGACAAGTTCGCTATAGAAGAAAGAGAGAGAGTTGCAGAATACTTCTTATTCTTGGGTTTTTCCATATTGTGATATTGTATTAGTGACATAACTATTCTGAGGAAGTTTGCGGGGTTTTCTCCTTTATGGTTTCCCTAAGGAAAATATTTGTGTCTTGTGTATCTTGTATATCTTGTTGTGCTTGTTATTCTTTTAGATAAATATCCTAATCAGTTTGAATTAAAGTAGAAACACTAACAAGATATATTCTCATTTTTTTCTTCTTGCATAGTAAATGACATTGAGACATCATGCAAGTCAATGCATTGAAATGTTTCTCCACTATTCCTAGATTATGTTAGCTTTTTCCAGTGATGTGTAGCTTTTTGTTTTTCCGTAATAACTTGGAAATTTCATACTCTTACTCTGATGTCAGAAACTGTATGACACAAAAAATAGTTTGTGTTATTGCAAATGATATAGCAGTTACAACTCCTTCTATTTTGTTTTAAATTTAAAACAAGAAGACAAATTATGTAACACCCTGGTTTTGACCCCATGGTATTAAAATTGTACATGATGTATATATTGTAAGGAAATCATGGTGAGGAGCTCAAGGCCAAGGCCCTGCCATTGATTTGGTGTTTTGTGTATCAGTGATCAAGGTTGACGCTGATGGTTATAGTGCTAAGTCTAACACATTACATTTTGATGATATCATGTAAATACACAATTTAATAAAATACCATAGCTAGCTATGCAATGCAATGTAAGAGATGGGGGCATGATTTCACAAGGAACATGGAGGGGAGTTAGTCAAAATCCTGAGCCATAGGGTGAGACCAGATGTCAATGGGGGAACCCATAAACTCTCAGCTACCTTTTTGTCCTCTGTCCTCAATCATTCAATTCTTCCAGAAGAGCGTTTGAGGCAGTTAATATCTTGGGCAGAGCAAGGCATGGCAATTGGTTTTTGTGACTGAGCTTGCCTGCAGTCTGGGAAGCCACGTTCTTGCTTCTGAAGCAAGCAATCGCGGGGATGTGTGCCAAGTCCGTCATCCTTGTTTCACCTAAATGTTGTTGATCATTCCCTGGGATCCATTATCGATTTTATTCTGTGTTATTCATCGTCCTGAGTCTCAGAGAGCATTTTGGCTCACGTAGAGTTTCTGTAAGTATTTTCCTTTGTCAAGACCCTGGTTAATGGGTTACACTGTTATTCTGAACCACAGAGTGGTATGAAACCCTGTTTCTCTGTGTTACAGAGTGGTATGCAAACCTGGTCATCTGTGTTACAGTGTGGATCCATTTGTTGCTAGGTTACCTTATGGTTTATTGTGATGTGCACCCTGGTTTGGGTCTAAACTGTATGCGAGACTTAGGAGTGGAAGAGACTCCAAATGGGATTGATAAACCTAGTGCAAAGAGGAACCTTGCAAAAATATAAGAGTGGTTGGTGAATCTTCTATGCACACCCTGAAGAGCATTGGAAGGGAAGGCATAGCCCGAGGGACTGTGGAGCAGAGAAGGGGATGCTTCCTTGTGTTGGGGGTGTAGGTATTGTGGATGTCAGGCCAGAAAGATCTCGTGGAAGTGTCCCTATATCTTGAATGAGCCACTAGCTTAGCCATTCTACCTTTCCACTGCCTTAGGAGCCTGATAAATCCAAAGAAGATTGGCTTGGCTGATAGACTAATAAACCCAATTGTATATTGGCTTGGTTGGGCGACCTGATAAACCCAGTTGGATATTGGCTTAGCTAAGCAGCCTGATAAACCCAACTAGTAGTTGGCTTGGCTGTGTCTTGTTGTGCATTTTGGCCATGTGTGATCCTTGGGTGGACAACCTGATACACCCAACTGTGAATGATGGCTTGGTTGAGTAGTCTGATAAACCCATCTGTTGGCTTGGTTGGTCCTTGTTGTGAATGTTGGATTGAATTTGAGTAGTCTCATAAACCCAACTATTAGTTGGATTGGTTGTGTAGCCTGATAAACCCAGCAGTGTTTGGATTGATTTCCTGTGGCCTGATAAACCCAGCAGTGTTTGGATTGATTTCCTGTGGCCCGATAAACCCAACTATGTGTTGGCTTGGTTGGACAATCTGATAAACCCAACTGAAGGTTGGCTTGAATGTGTGTGATGTGATATGGTTGTGCTTGAGTCTGTTGTTCCCTAGTTCCGTGTGGAATTCATGCCCAACTTGGGGGTGGCAGTTGTGTTGAGAGATTAATGAACACAACTGGCCTATGGTTGGGTGGAAGGTTGCAACGACATAGCTAGTTGCAGGGACAACTTCATCTTCAAAGATAAGTATTATGTTGTGTTATTTTTGCAATGTATTTGTTTATGAATATGCTGAATAGGATGAATGTTTGTTAATAATTTTAGTAGAGTTTATTGTTGTTAAATGTTCATGCATTTGCATCTATATATGCCTTGTATGTTTCAATGTATTCTGCGTATGATCATGGAGGCTAGAAGCCTGGTTACAGAGTTAGAAGGCATCTGACTTGGGTGTTTCCGCACCTCAGAATTTGTCTGCAAAAGGCAGAAGGTGGGAGGTGGAAGAGAGAAGTTGAAACAAGGCAGAATGTTGGGTTTTCCACATCCTGGGATCCGCCTGCGGAAGGTGGAAGTCAGAAGCAGAAAAAGGACCGAAAATTCGAGGCAGAAAGTGTTTTTCCCACACCTCAGGATCCACCTATGGAAGTTGGAAGGCGGGAGGCGGAAAATGGGGAAAAGGTTAAGGAAAAACATTGTCTTTCTTATTTCTGAGATCCAACCGTGGTATGCGGAAGGCGGAAAGGAGGCGGGTGGAAGGTGGATTGTGGCTGAATAATTTCGTCAAAAGTAATGTTTATGATTCCTCGAGTTCCAAAGGTAGAAGGAGGAAGGCGAAATGTGGTTTGAATGACTCCATCGCACTCTATTTTTCTGATTCTCGATTCCGTTGTGGAAGGCAGAAAGGGGAATGCGGAAGACAAAGTGTGGAAAAGGTATTTCCAGTTCCAAAATGGATCTGTTGATGGTGGAATGACTATTACAGTGATTCTTGAGCCTAAGTATGAATGTTAAAGGATGATTCATGACCCATGACTGTGTTAAAGAGATTGTAAAGATATTTTAAATTATTACGCATATCAGTCAGGTGTATGGGCATCGGGTACATGACATCATGGCAGTATCAGTGTAGCAGGTATGCTACATTATGGTATCAGAAGAGTAGTTGTAGTCATGTTTCTCCTCCTAGGCAGGAGAGGACATGACAATGTGGTATCAGAGCTATTGGTTACAACATTGGGCCTAAATGGGCCAAGTTAAATAGCTTGCAGAGAGAAAATTGCAGCAAGACAGATTGTTATTTAGCAAAACCGCTAAATCTAACAAACCCATCTAAATGTCCTAGGCATCACTCGATAAAGAGCAGACTTCAAATTGATGGTGAACCCAATTATGTAAAAATTTCACGCCCAGCCTCTGCTATTAACTTACTTGCTAGTTAATTAGCGAAATAAATTGACAACCGTTGATCTTTCTTCACCCAAATCCTGATAGTTGAAATATGCGGGTCCTTTTAAACCATCACGATCCATAAAGTGACTTTCATACCTCCAATATTCGAGCACGATATCATCAATTTAATATATTAGGATTAGTAATCCTCCCTTGTCCAATTTGGTCATATGTCTAAATCAGGAGCCATGTCTAAATCGGGAGTCCATCCAGTCTATTTTTAGTCACCAGCACCATTGGGTCCACTTGGCCTAATTGGGGCACATGTTCCAATTACTAAAGTGTGGGGAACACTAATTGAGGCATACTGCCACTGATTGCACTTGCATGCATCAGTTTAGGAGCCTCCTAGATAAATTCCTACAATTTAGGAGCCACTGGGAGTGTTGATACCAACCTTCATCAGTTGATTTCAGTTACTGACTAGTCAAGCTGAGTTAGGAGTTAGTTACATTCAGTTCTAGTCCTCTACATTCAGTTAGCACTGAGTTTGCATGGCTGCATGCAGGAGAGGTGCATTTCTCACCTACCACAGTCAGTTAGCCTTAGTCAACACTGAAGTAGATACTTGAGTTGTGTTTTAGAACTTCGTTGAACTTCGGTAATGGTTTAGACAAGGTCAGTTAACTATTGAGTCCTCCGACGGTGATTTAGACAAGGTCTTAGTTACCTATAGTTAAGTAGAGTCTAATCAATTCGAATTTACTCATGTGGATTCGAATTGCATGTGGATATTTAAGCCATTGTCCTTCATTTTAATTATTATCTAATTACTCTTTGATTAATGAAAAGCATTCACAGCTGCAAGCCATTTTTGCACTGTTTCATTCTTCAATAACTGAGTAAATTGNAGTTGTGTGTTCGTCCACATATCTATATGCTCAATTTAATATGGCATCAGAGCCTCGATGGACAAGGCACTTCTCCTCCCCAGATCTCCTACTGGATCATTTTTTAGCAAAATTGCTCCTTCCAGCTCTGCACCAGAAGTAGAAGGTTTACCACTTAATACCCCAAGTTAAGGAATTGTTGATCAAGCTTGCTTGATCAACTATGCTGGGTGTGATGAAAACCTGTAATGTGCAAGCTGTCGACCTTATGGTGCCCCTTTTGTGTTTTTACAGGTACAACTTCTAATGGCTTCATCAATTCTGGATTCATCGGTTCCTCTTCTCACCCTACTCACAAACTAATCAGAATGGAAGATGAAGATGATTACATCTCTGAAGAGACAAGATCTCTATGAGGTGTCTATTGGACTTGGTAAAGAGTCCTTTGAGAGAAATGATGTCTGGCTAAATGAATGTGATGCAGCTTATGGAACAATGTATATGGCCATTTCTCCTAGCATGATCTACCTCAAAAGATCTATTAGAAACCCAAAGGATCTCTGGAAAATATTGGACAGAACCTTTGGAATGATTGATGACGATCATAATAGCAGTATGGAGAGCATATCCAGCACCATGAGCATCCCTGATCCAAAAATATCGGCCTCTAGTCTCTCTGATGAAGTTTTTCAAGATGACGAAGAAGCAGAAGCTTCTACACAGTCAATTCGAATTGAAGACAGTCTCCTTGCAGTGACTCCTTCTCTTGATGCTCCGAAAGTTTATGAGATCTATGATGTCTCATCTCCTCATATAGCTGAAACAGAAGAAGACATTCAAATCTCTAATATTGAAGAAAAATACTGTTGTACTTCCATGCAAACATTCACCGGTGATTTTCCTTTGAATTATGTGCAAAATTTGCCAGTAATTGCTTCCGAAAGTGAAGAGATTTAATTTTTCTCCCTCTAATGTTGTTGTTGGTGTGCAAATATGTAATACCTTGGATATTTTGGAAGAAATATCAGATTACCATAGTGATCCATTCAATCCCCTTGATCTAGATCTTCCAACAAATTCCTGCAGGATTGCATGCACCAAAATTCAAAATTTTGAAGAAGAAGAAAGCTGTGCATCCACCGTCTCGGTTGACCGTTTCTTTGGATCTGATATTAACCTTATTGGATCTGATATGATATTATTTAGATCTGATCTAACATTTCTTGGTTTAATATTTCAAATTCATAATCTTTTAGTACTGCTTGTAGCTGTTCTCATCAACGGTGTGAAGAAACAAGTACCGCAAGTCTCCTACAAAACTGCTGCTGGGGATTTGATTTCATTTCACAGTTTTGGATCTGTTGTGAACTTATTTAGATCTGATTTACTTTATGATCTGATATTATTTGGTTCAAATTTTAAAATCCAAGAGCCTTCAGTCATGCTTGTACCTTCTCTCACCAATTCCGGTGTGAAAAATCAAGTACCGCCCTTTCTCTTCAAAACTGTTGCTGGGGATTTGCTGTTAGTTTCCTCTTATGAGGTTGCTGATATTTTATTTTGTGATTCATTAGCTATTTCAGAAGCTATATCAGACTATGGAGCTCAAGCATTCACTCTCAACAGTCCCAGGGCTTCTCTACATTTGGTCACATGCTCAACTCCTCACAGAACTAGTAAAGAGGAAGATTTTATGCATCCACCTGGACACTTGCTCCTAACACTTGGGGTTGCTATTAACACTCATGGTTTGCTGTCCATAACTACAACATATCAGTTTCTTGAGTGTTTCTCACATGTTCAGAATCCTCAAAAACCTTTTCTCACTTATTAGTTGACTTCAGTTGCTCTACATGGGTCCAGTCTTCATCCGGCAACTGTCTATATTTATGATTTAGTTGAGCATAACATTCTTCTTCCAAAGAGGAAGATTCCTCCAGACATAATTATGGAGAGGTTCACATGCCAGGCCCCAGGATACCTGTGCACAGAAGAACCAGATTGATCCTAATTCTACTTGCTTAATTAGATGGGGGACTTTTTTCCCATGTGGTTTTTTCCCCAACACCTTGTTTTTTAGCAGATGCTTTACTTTACTTGATGTAATGGGTGACCTGTGGTCTTAGTTACTAGGGTCCACAGATTGTCCAAGTTAGCATTTAAGGGGGGTGTTAGGATTATTAATCCTCCCTTGTCCAATTTGGTCATATGTTTCAATCAGGAGCCATGTGTAAATTGGGAGTCCATCCAATCTATTTTTAGTCACTAGCACCATTGGGTCCACTTGGGCTAATTGGGGCACATGTTCCAGTTACTAAAGTGTGGGGAACACTAACTGAGACCTACTGCCACTGATTGCACTTGCGTTCATCAGTTTAGGAGACTCCTAGATCAATTCCTACAATTTAGGGGCCAATGGGAATGCTGATAGCAACCTTCATCAATTGAGTTCAGTTACTGACTAGTCAAGCTGAGTTAGGAGTCAGTTACATTCAGTTCTAGTCCTCTACTTTCAGTTAGCGCTAGGTTTGCATGGCTGCATGCAGGAGAGGCGCATTTCTCACCTACCATAATCAGTTAGCCTCAGTCAACACTAAAGTAGACACTTGAGTTGTGTTTTAGAACTCCGGTAATGGTTTAGACAAGGTCAGTTAATTATTGCGTCCTCCGACAGTGATTTAGACAAAGTCTTAGTTACCTACAATCAAGTAGAGTCTAATCAATTCAAATTTCCTCATGTGGATTCGAATTGCATGTGGCTATTTAAGCCATTGTAGTTCATTGTAATTATTATCTAATTACTCTTTGATTAATGAAAAGCATTCACAACTGCAAGCCATTTTTGCACTGTTTCATTCTTCAGCAACTGAGTAAATTGTGTGATCTATATTGTGAGTTGTGTGTTTGTTCACAGATGTATGTGCTCAATTTAAGAAAGAGCAGTTATAGTCATGTTTCTCCTCCTAGGAGGGAGGGGACATGACAGTGTGGTGTCAGAGCTATTGGTTACAACATTGGGCCTAAATGGGCCAAGTTAAATAGCTTGCAGAAAGAAAATTGCAGCAAGACAAAATGTTCTTTAGCAAACCGCTAAATCTAACAAACCCAGCCAAATGTCCCAGGCATCACTTAATAAAGAGCGGACTTCAAATTGATGGTGAACCCAATTATGTAAAAATTTCACGCCCAGCCTTTGCTACTAACTTACTTTCTAGTTAATTAGCGAAATAAAAGGACAACCATTGATCTTTCTTCACCCAAATCCTGATAGTTGAAATATGCGAGCCCTTTTAAACCATCACACTCCATAAAGTGACTTTCATACCTTCAATATTCGAGCATGATATCCAATGGGGAGGGGACACGCCATTTACAAACGTTTCCTATCATACGCAACAAAATTTTCTTTGTTCGCGCTAGTTCTCCCAGTGAAATCTCTGTCAACCCTTGATATGTTTGGGGATCAACCTTGTCCGTTGATATTAATCTCTGTCGTGGCGATTAGTTCCCATTTTCGCAACTCAACACCCTTTTATCATCCTCGTTCTTTTATTTACAAAATTCACCTAGGCCATAGATTTGGTTCTACCACGATCTCGATCGTCCACACCTGTAGTGAACAGGGTAAGTGATTTTTGAATTTTCAGATTATCACACAGCTAACACTGGTGTTTATTAACACATTTTGCATAGTCATAATGCAGTTGGGAAAAATTGGTTTGTGGCTCGGCCATGAGAACCTACATCATGGATGATGCACAAGATCCCTATGGGCACAAGGCAGATGCCATGGGGGAAAACATTTGAGTTGGAAATGTTGAAACATAGTCCAATGGAAGGAGATACCAAGATACTCCCCTAGATATTGCAACCACCATGAGAATCCTAAGGGTGGAAATGTAGAGTTACAGAGAAGACAAGGAAAGAATGATTGAAGCTTGTGAAGAGAAAAATCAGCTGAGTGCATCCATTCTACAGAGTTTGGCAGACATCCAAATATGGATGAACTCTGGGCATCATGCAGTAAATCCAGAAGGAAGTAAGAGCAGTTCCAACAGAAGAAAAAGGTCTTCTAGTGGATCATTTGACTCTGAAGGATCCACTGGGGGTTCAAGCTCTTCATCTCACAAGAATAAGAGGAAGAGGTGTTACTGGAACAATTCATGTGATGAATTTAAGAAGGCAAGGCCTTCTACCTTTAATGGTGAGGTAAATACTGGTCAAGAAGTTAAAGCTTGGCTTCTTGGGATGAAGAAATATTTCTAAGTCCAAGACTACTATGGAAATATGAAGGCAAGAGTAGCCATCTTCAATCTGAATGGAAGAGCATCTATATGGTGGGAGCACCTCGGGTAAGTGAGGAAGATCAATGACAGAAAGAACGTGTGGAAGCAGTTCAAGAAGTATTTCAAGAAGAAGTACCTATCTCACAGGTACTATGATGATACGATTAAAGAATTCCTTGCGTTGAAATTGGGACAGCTGACCATGGAAGAATATGCAACCAAATTCATGGAGTTGTTGAGGTATGTCAGATACATCAAGGATGATAAAGTGAAAATCCAGTGTTTTCTAAGTGGATTACATCAAACTTACAAAGACAAAATTGAGTTTGATGAACCTACAACTCTAGAATAGGCTATAAGGAAGGCCAAGTATTGCTATGATCAAAACAAAGGCAAACTTGATTACCATAAGGCATGGAAGGATAAGAAGAACGAAAAGTTTGACCAAAGGAAGAAAGGTTTCAAACCTTCTCACTTCCGAAATCAGCGAAGGAAACCATCACAAGTTGTGCCTAAACCATCCAGAGCGATGGAAGACAGGCCAAGAGATCCAAAAGAGATCAGAAAACCACTCCAATGTTGGAGATGTGGAGAAAACTATATGTGCAGGTACTGTCCGCTTGAGAATGGGTATGTAAGGAAAGCTCACAACATCCAAGGAGCTAAAACAGTGAGTCAAGTAGCAAGGACTGTCCCTAGAATTTATGCAGCGCTAGAGGATTGTCAGGAAGATCATCAGTCAACTGTGGTTGAAGTTGAAGGTAAGATTGTTGAGCAATCTGTTTCTGTTTTGATTGACCCTGGATCTACTCACAGTTATATTACTCCTATAATTGTTGATATTTGTGCTTTTAAGAAGTTAAAGCATAACAAATCATGATTAGTTCAACTAGCCACTGGAACCAGGAGAAAAGTTAGTGAAGTGGTAGAGAAATGTCCATTTGTCATGGATGGATTAGTCACCTATGCAAACTTGAATGTTCTACCACTTGGTTCCTATGATATTCTCATTGGAATGGATTGGTTAGAAGCACATAGAGTTAAGATTGAATGCTATAACAAGACTTTTGAATGCATGGATGAAGAATGAAACCCAAGGGTTGTAAGAGGAATTTCAAAAGTGTTTTCTGTTAGGCATATTTCAACAATGCAACTGAAATTTTTTTATAGGAAAGGTTGTAGATTGTATGCAACCCATATTTTGGAGGCAACAGAGAATGAAACTCCTAGGTTGGAGGACCTTCATGTATTGTAGGAATTGAGGGATGTTTTTCTTGATGAGATTCCAGGACTTCCTACAAAAAGGGACATTGATTTTACAATTGACCTTGTTCTTAGAGTAGCACCAATGTCCAAGACACCCTACATGATGAGCACACCAGACTTGTTAGAGCTGAAGATGCAGCTGCAAGAGTTGTTCGAAAAGAAGTATATCAGGCCAAGTGTGTCCCCTTGGGGAGCACCAGTTCTGTTTGTGAAAAATAAAGATGGTACACTCAGGTTGTGCATTGATTATAGACAGTTGAACAAGGCTACTGTGAAGAATAAATACCCTTTACCTCGAATTGATGACCTTTTTTTATCAAATGAGAGGAGCAAAGGTATTTTCCAAGATTGACTTGAGGTCTGGTTACCATTAGGTAAGAATCAAAGATGAAGATATTCATAAGACACCCTTCAGAACAAGGTATAGACACTATGAATTTGTAGTTGTACCATTTGGTCTCACAAATGCACCAACTACATTTATTTGTCTCATGAATAGTGTTTTTAGCAAGTATTTAGACAAGTTTGTTCTTGTCTTCCTAGATGAAATTCTTATTTATTCTAAGAATGAAGAAGAGCATAAAGAACATTTGAGACTCACATTGCAATTGCTAAGGGAGCATAAGTTGTATGTAAAGCTGAGCAAGTGTGACTTTCATAAAGATATAATTCATTATTTGGGTCACATTATCTCAGATGAAGGAATATCCGTGGACCCTGACAAGATTGAAGCCATCATGAATTGGCTAACATCAAGAAATGTGACAGATGTAAGATCTTTTATGGGACTTGTAGGATACTACAGGAGGTTTATTGAAGGATTCTCCAAGGTTGCACATTAAATCACTTCTTTGCAAAAGAAGGGGATAAAGTTTGAATGGACATCAAGATGTGAAGAAAGCTTCTAGCAGTTCAAGAAGCTTTTTACAAGTGCACCAATTCTGAAAACCTCATGTAGTATCCTTCAATAAACCTTAGAATCCTTCAATAAACCTCATGTAGAATCCTTCAATAAACCACCTCCTATCTTCTTATGCAAGACAACCACGTGGTATGCTATGAGTCCATAAAGTTGAAGGATGATGAGAAGAACTATGCTACTCATGATCTAGAACTTGCATCCATAGTACATGTTGTCAAAATGTGGAGGCATTACTTAATGGGAAGCAATTTTGAGCTAAGGACAGACCACTGTAGTCTGAAATATTTGTTTGATCAGCCAACTCTAAATGCTAGGAAAGCTAGATGGCTGGATTTTTTGTGTGAGTTTGATTTTGAAATCAAACACATAAAAGGAAAATAAAATAAAGTGGTTGATGCACTCAGCAAGAAGGTGTTTGAAATGCATATGGAATCTCTTAGTATTTTCCAATCAGATTTGAGACAACAAATTGATAATCATACTGCTGAAAATAAAATGTATGTGCAGATCAAGGATAAGTTGCAGTAGCAAAGCCTTGAAAATAAGTACGAGGGATATAAATTGGAAGAAGATGGACTTCTTAACTATAAGAACAAAATTTATATTCCAAATATTGCAGACTTGAGGTGAATTGTTATGAATGAGATCCATTAAGCTCCATATTCTGGTCACCCAGGATATCGGAAAACAATCGTTGTAGTCAGAAAGCAGTATTTTTGGCCAGGAATGAAAAATGACATTGCTGAGTATATTTCTAAGTGCATGAAATGTCAGCGGGTTAAGGTTGAGCATCAACACCCAACAAGTTTATTGCATCATTTTCCAGTCCCAGAATGGAAATGGGAAGTTATTTCCATAAATTTTATTACAGGATTGCCAATGACTTGGAGACAACACGATTCCATCATGGTTGTGGTGGACAAGTTGACAAAGGCATCACATTTTATATCGGTTAAGTACACATATAAGACTGATGCCATTGCAAAAATCTTCATGAAGGATATTTTCAAATTGCATGGATTGCCTAAAGCAATAATCTCTGACAGGGATCCCAAGTTTACTTCCAAGTTTTGGAAGTGTTTATTTGCAGATTTGGGTACCAAGTTAAACTTCAACATTGCCTATCATCCTCAGACAGATGGACATACAAAGATAGTGAATCAAGTGCTTGAAGACATGCTTCACATGTATGTGATGGACAAACCATCAAAGTGGGAAGATTATTTACACTTAGTAGAGTTTGCATATAACAATGGACAACGAGCATCATTGTGAATGAGTCCATACGAAGCCTTGTATGGAAGAAGGTGTAGGAAACAAGTGACTTGGGATAATCCAGTGAACATGATTGTGCTTGGTCCATAATTGCTCAAGGAAATGGAGTAAGAGGTTGCCAAGATCAGGAAGAACATGAAAGCAGCCCAAGATATACTGAAAAGCTATGCAGACAAGCATAGAGTGAACAGAGAGTTCAGTGTTGGGGATCATGCTTAACTTAGAGTGAGGCCAAGGAAGAGTTCCTTGAAGCTTGGAAGTTGTGCCAAGCTGTCACCTAGATATTGTGGGTTTGTTGAAGTGCTTGAAAGAATAGGGTCAGTTGCATATCCACTTGCATTGCCTGCTAGCACTAGAGCTCATAATGTTTTTCAAGTTTCTTTTCTTAAGAAATATGTACATGATCCTAACCATGTGATATATTGAGATGTGATTCAGGTGGAACTCGAGGGAGAGTTTCAAACCAAGCCATTGCGCATCCTCGACAAGAAGGTCATGGTGCTCTAGAATCGAGTCGTTGGACAGGTAAAGGTGCAATGGAAGCACTACGGTCTGGATGAGGCTATGTGGGAGCTGGAGGATGCCATGCAATTGGAACATCCAATTTTGTTCAATTTTGTAAAGCATCGAGGACGATACTAATGAAGGGGGAGGGGAATTAACACCCTAGTTTTGACTCCATGGTATTAAAATTGTGCATGATGTATATATTGTAAGGAAATCATGGCGAGGAGCTCAAGGCCAAGGCTCTGCCATTGATTTGGTGTTTTGTGAATCAATGATTAAGGTTGATGCCGATGCTTATAGTGCTAATTCTGGCACATTACATTTTGATGATATCATGTAAATACACAATTTAATAAAATACCACAACTATTTATGCGCTACAACGTAAGAGATGGGGGCATGAGTTCACAAGGAATAGGGAGGGGAGTTAGTCAAACTCCTGAGCCATTGGGTGAGATCAGATGTCAATGGGGGAACCCATAAACCCTCAGGTACCTTTTTTTCCTCTGTCCTCAATCATTCAATTCTTTCAGAAGAGCGGTTGAGGTAGGTAATATCTTGGGAAAAGCAATGCATGGTAGTCGATTTTTGTGACTGAGCCTGCCTGCAGCCTACAACCTGGGAAGCCCCGTTCTTGCTTCTGAAGCGAGAAATCGCGGGAATGCTTGACCAGTCCGTCATCCTTGTTTCACCTCAAATTTGTTGAACATTCCCTAGGATCCATTATCGATTTCATTATGTGTTATTCACCGTCCTGAGTCTCAGAGAGCATTTTGGCTCACACAAAGTTTCTGCAAGTATTTTCCTTTGTTGAGACCCTAGTTGATGGGTTATCGTGTTATTCTGAACCACAGAGTGGTATGAAACCCTATTTCTATGTGCTACAGAGTGGTATGCAAACCTGGTCATCTGTGTTACAATGTGGAGCCTTGTGTTGCTGAGTTACTTTGTGGTTTGCTATGATGTGCACCCTGGTTTCGTTCTGAACTGTATGATGTGCACCCTGGAAAAGACACCGAATGGGCTTGATAAACCTAGTGTAGAGAGGAACCTCAAAAAAATATAAGAGTGGCAATGATCCAGGAGGATATTGGTGGCCACCCACCTATTCCACTTGGACCCCCACCATTGTTTCTTTCAGTTTTCTAGTTTCCTTAATTGTAGCACAATTTACAATTTTGGCAATTTTCGGGTCCTAAACTTTTGAAGCCGTTTTGAGGCTCTAAACGACATTTTTTCGGCATTGAATGGTTGAGGAAACATGAGGCCGTTTCGAACTTGATATTTGTTGTTAATGGATGTAGTCCTTGAAGAGATATTTCTAACGATGTATCATGCGTGTCAAACGGAGGTGGTATGCCAAAGTTACGACTCCAGGAAATTGATGTACCAAGTTACCCAACGGGGCCCACATTTTGGCTTTTCACCTCCTAGGGTTAGGTTTTTGGATGTGTAGGGTTTCCATTGTTTCTCAATAATATATAGGTCTTCGAGCCTCATTGTAACACAAAGTTTAGAGGCATGTAGCCACCACATTTCTTCTTAGAGATAAGCTACCAACACTCTAGCTAGTTTATTTCCATTTTGTATGTAAACAATTTCCAGTTCTTTGATTAATGAAATAAAGTGTTATTTCCATTGCATATTTGTTTCTATGGTTATTTGTGTATTCTATTGTGTTCCTGCATAAATCCGGATTAGTGGTATCAGAGCAATCTGCTCTTTCTCGATCCTTCTTTGCATGTCCCCAACGAGGGCGGGGTATAAAGAGTTAGGGCTCGATCTAGTTGAACCTTTGCAAGATCAGCCTCGCAAATCCTGATGGCCTCCCATGGGGGACAAAAAGAAAGACAAGGGCACAGAAGATCCTATCAAAATGTTGCTTGAGGAGGCCCTTGAAAAACAAAGGAACGCGATGATGGATAACTTCACCCATATCCTTCAACGACTTCCCACTGGCGGCGCATCTGCATCTAGAAGCCACTCTAGAGGCATAACCCCTTTTAAGGTACAAGTAAACTTCGACATTCCCATATTTGATGGTCGAATAGATGCAGACATCGTAGATAGATGGTTGAATCTATTAGAAGGATATTTCTCGGTTCAGGACTTTTTTGATCGGGAAAATATTACTTTTTCACTACTCAAAGCCACCCCCCACGTCAAGGACTGGTGGGAAACCTATTGTGAGAGAAAGGACGAGGAGGAACCCTCTCTGTTCTCGGTCGTACCCACTTGGAACTCATTCCGAGATGCCATAAAGGGACAATATTATCCTGTGGGGAGCTATGAGGACAAGTACATACAATGGACTATGCTGCGGCAGTAAAGAGATCAAGATGTGGATGAGATGACGAATCTGTTCCATACCCTGCGCACCAAGTTGGGTATCAAAGATTCAGAGAAACATTTGGTGCTGAAGTACCGCAGTTGTCTGCACAAATACATTCAAGAGGAAATGGAGTTCCTCGACATCTCCTCACTTGGTACGACATATTGATATGCTACCAAAATTGAGCAAAAATTCAAACAGAAAAAGCGAGACTTTGGATCTGCGAATCAGAAGCAAGCGAAAGGTGCCCCCAAACTGCAGAACCAAGGACACAACCAAGGCATGGCGACTCAAGACAACTTGCCAAAGCCGTAAGCAAAAAACAACACTGCGAAGCCGAAGAAGGAAGCGGGAAAGTGGTGCGAGTTCCATAAGAGCCCCACTCACAACACCAGTGAGTGTCGGGCCAAGCAGTCACTAGTGGCCGAGATAAAGGATTTCAAATCAGATGCATACTCTAACACCGAATCAGAACCCGAGAAGGGGAATGACAGAGGAACGAAGATTATTGATGCAGAGCCAAACGCCACCGTTGCCACCACGAAGATCCAAAAGGAAGAACCAGAAGATTCAGAGGAGGAGGAGCATCTTTTCCACTCCCAAATGTGGGTATAGGGTTCCCCGCTACAGTTCATTGTCAACAGTGGGAGCCAAAAGAACCTCATTTTAGCAGAGGTCATGAAGCGGTTGGGCTTGCCGACCAAAGCACACCTGCATTCGTACACCATCAGGTAGCTTCACCAAGGACGGGATCTCCGCGTCAGCCAGCAGTGTTGCCTTCCCTATAGCATCAAGCCCTTCACCGATGAGGTATTATGTGATATTGCTCCTCTTGATGTTTGTGATGTATTATTGGGTCAACCATACTTATGGAAGCAACATGCTATGTATGAGTCTTGGCCTCATGCTGTTATTATTACGTTGGGAAATAATTTGTACATGATACCAAAGGTACCACCTTTTGCTGCTATCTCTTTGGTTACTGCAAAGCAATGCAGTAAGCTCATTTCCAAAACCGAGAAATTTGTTTTCTTGATGATCCGCCCTCAGGGAAAGAAGAAGATCGTGGCCACGACCTCTAGACAGGGCCCATCCACATGACAACAACAAATGGACAAGGTCGTGGAGGAGTACCGGGACATATTCACCTCACTCACAAGGGTTCCTCTGCATTGTCAAGTCAAGCACCCCATCGATCTGACCCAGGTGCGCTGCTTCCCAATGGACCGATCTATCGACGCTCTGTTATGGAGAATGATGAAATCAAGAGGCAAATTTAGGAGCTGCTGTAGAAGGGTCACATACGGCCAAGTTCATCGCCCTGCGGGAGCCCGATCGTGTTGGTACAGAAGAAGGATGGGACTTGGAGACTCTGTATTGACTATCGAGCGCTGAACAAGATCATTGCCCAAAATAGGTACCTGATCCCACGGATTGATGACCTCTTGGACTAGCTTAAAGGGGCGAAATATTTTAGCAAGATCGACTTAAAGTCTGGGTATCACCAAGTACCGACCGATGTGTGGAAGATTGCCTTCAAAGCCAAGGAGGGCCTTTTTGAATGGTTGGTCATGCCTTTCGGGCTGACGAATGCTCCTGCAATCTTCATGAGATTGATGGACGACATCTTGCGGCCATTCACCAACTCATTTGTAGTAGTGTACTTGGATGACATCCTGATAATTAGCCAGACTTAGGAAGAGCACCTCCACCACATTCGATAGGTCCTCCAAACGCTGCGGCAACACAAGTTGTGTGCCAATTTGGACAAGTGCACTTTTGGCATTAACTAGGTTCAGTATCTGGGATACATTATTGATGAGTATGGGGTACATGTGGATCCAACCAAGATCCAAGTCATTCAGGATTGGCCAGCCCCAACTACTCTAACAGAGCTTCGCAGCTTTCTGGGTCTTGCTAATTTCTACCGCAGGTTCGTGTTGGGATTCTCTCATATCACTTGGCCCTTGAGTCAAGTCACCAAGGGAGGAGCAAAAGAAAAATTCTTCTGGTCAGAAACTCAACAGAAGGCGTTTGCATAATTGAAACATCGCCTCTGCTGTACCTTAGTGCCCACATTACCAGACTTGCAACAACCATTTGGGATCGAGACAGATGCCTCTGACTATGCTATTGGGGTAGTCTTTACTCAACAAGGGCATCTAGTGGCATATCACAGCGAGACACTGTCTGACATAGTCCGCAAATATCCCACTTATGACAAAGAGATGTATTCCATTGTACAGGCTTTCCAACAATGGAAGCATTACATTTTGGGGAAGGAAACGATCATCCACACAGACCATTGACCCCTGTAGTTCATACAGACACAAGGGAAGTTGCAGAATGATCGGCATCAGAAGTGGTCCACATATCTACAACAATTTCATTTGAATATCAAGTACAAGAAGGGAAGCACCAATAATGTTGTAGACTGCCTCAGCCAACCACCGATCATGGCGATAACCACAGTGCTCAACTCTTGTGGGAACGATACCTCTGATTGGTCGCTTCTCTGCAAGAGTGATCCATAATTCAGCCACACATACAAGATGCCCTTGGAGGGAAACCAAGTTCCAAATTTTCACCTCGAGGATGCACTACTATGTCACATGGGACACCTTTGTGTTCCTTCAAGCGAGCGTGCCAAGATGATTTGGGAAGCGCACTATAGTCGGGTCGCTGGGCATTTCGGGGTCAAAAAAATAGTGGCAGTGCTGCAGAGGTATTTCTATTGGCCAAACCTTCGACAAGACGTTGGGAAATACATCTGATCCTACACTGCCCGTGCCATTGCCAAACCGTCCATTAAGAAGCAAGGCCTCTATACTCCATTGCCTACCCCTACTCGACCTTGGGAATCCATCTCTATGGATTACATGCCGAGCCTTCCTTCTCTTAAGAACAACAATGACTGTGTGTTCGTGGTCGTCGACAGATTCTCAAAGATGGTCATAATGGTGGCCTACAAGAATAATATCATAGCAGAATCCACTGCTAAACTCTTCTTTGAACGAGTGTGGGTACACTTTGGGATCCCACAGTCTATAATCTTAGATCAGGATAGCAGTTTCCTTAGTACATTTTGGTCTAGCCTATGGTCAATGCTAGACACCAAGCTCACAAAGTCCACAACTTTCCATCCCCAGACTGATGGCCAGACAGAGGTCGTCAACCGGATGATCGTACACATTTTGCGCATGTACAACTCAAAGCATCCACGCACATGGGATGAGAGCCTCCCCTATGTACAACATAGCTATAATCGGGCCCTCCACAGCTCAAGCGACCACAACCCCTTTCAGGTGGGCTTGGGATTCCAGCCACTATTTCCCATTGACGTAGCCATGCCATTTGCAGCTACTCAGGCTGATTCAGCTCATGTCCAGTCTGAAGTTTATAACGTGAACAGCTTCATTGAGCGCATTCAGCAGATTCACCAACAGGTTCATGACATATTGGACAGATCCAATGCTAATTACAAGCAACGACATGATCAACATCGGGTGCAACACAACTTCTAGGTGGGCAACAAAGTGTGGCTACATTTGCAGAAGGAGCGCCTCACTAAACCCCACCGCAAGCTTCACCCACTCCAATATGGGCCATACACCATCACCAAGGCTATCGAGGACAATGCCTTCAAGCTCAGTATTCCACCATTCCTTGGTCTGCACCCAGTGTTCAATGTGGACCGCCTTCGACTCTACTTTCCACCTCTACTGGACACATCAAACGTGGCAGAACAACTCACACCAACAGAGTTAAACCCCGACTTCCTGGAACAAGCCACAACTGATCGAATTATGGACACACAGATCAAGAACACCTGCCAACAGAAGGTCCAACTATATCAAGTTGTCGAAGCAGGCCAACTCCTTCACTAGGGAAAGTGGCTCACTGGAGACCAAGTTCAGTAGAAGTTTCCTCATCTCATGGAGGAACTCAACGCAATGGGGACCATTGCTTCCTAAGGGGGGTGGAGTGATCCAAGAGGATATTCGTGGCCACCCACCTATTCCACTTGGACCCCCACCATTATTTCTTTCAGTTTTCCAGTTTCCTTAGCACAATTTACTATTTTTGGCAGTTTTCGGGTCCTAAACTTCTGGAGCCGTTTTGAGGCCCTAAACGACGTTTTTTCGGCATCGAATGGTCGGGTAAATATGAGTCCATTTTAGACTCAATTTTGATTAATTATGAATGTAGTCCTTGAAGAGATCTTTCTAACGATGTATCATGCGCGTCAAACGGAGGTAGTATGCCAAAGTTACGACCGTGGGAAATTGATGTACCAAGTTACCCAATAGGGCCCACATTCTAGCGTTTCACCTCCTAAGGTTAGGTTTTTGGATGTGTAGGGTTTCCATTGTTTCTCAATAATATATAGGCCTTCGAGCCTCATTGTAACATAGAGTTCAGAGGCATGTAGCTGCCACATCTCTTCTCAGAGATAAGCTACCAGCACTCTAGCTAGTTTATTTCCATTCTGTATGTAAACAAGTTTCAGTTCTTTGATTAATGAAATGAAGTGTTATTTCTGCTGCATATTTGTTTCTATGGTTATTTGTGTATTATGTTGCATTCCTGCATAAATCCAGATCACTGCCATTGATTTGGTGTTTTTTGTATTGGTGAGCAAGGTTGATGCCGATGGTTATAGTGCTAATTCTGGCACATTACATTTTGATGATATCATGTAAATACACAATTTAATAAAATACCACAGCTATTTATGCATTGCAACGTAAGAGATGGGGGCATGAAGTCACAAGGAATAGGGAGGGGAGTTAGTCAAACTCTTGAGCCATTGGGTGAGACCAGATGTCAATGGGGGAACCCATAAACCCTCAGGTACCTTTTTTTCCTCTGTCCTTAGCCATTCAATTCTTCCATAATAGTGGTTTAGGCAATTAATGTCTTGGGAAGAGCAAGGCATGGCAGTCGGTTTTTGTGACTGAGACTGCCTGCAGCCTACAACCTGGGAAGCCCCGTTCTTGCTTCTGAAGCAAGAAATCGCGAGGATGCTTGACTAGTCCATCATCCTTGTTTCACTTAAACGTTGTTGAACATTCCTCGGGATCCATTATCGATTTCATTATGTGTTATTCACCGTCTTGAGTCTCAGAGAGCATTTTGGCTCACACAGAGTTTCTGCAAGTATTTTCCTTTGCCTAGACCCTGGTTGATGGGTTATCGTGTTATTCTGAACCATAGAGTGGTATGAAACCCTGTTTCTCTATGCTACAGAGTGGTATGCAAACCTAGTCATCTGTGTTACAGTGTGGAGCCCTGTGTTGCTGAGTTACTTTGTGGTTTGCTATGATGTGCACCCTGGTTTTGGTCTGAATTGTATGTGAGACTTAGGAGTGGAAGAGATGCCGAATGGGCTTGATAAACCTAGTGTAGAGAGGAACCTCACAAAAATATAAGAGTGGCAGGTGAATCTTCTATGTAAACCTTGAAGAGCACTAGAAGGGAAGGCATAGCTCGAGGGATGGTAGAGCAGAGAAGGGGATGCTTCCTTGTGTTGGGTGTGTAGGTATTGTGGATTCCATGCCAGATAGATCTTGTGGAGGTGTCCCTAGCTCTTGAATGAGCCATTGGCTTAGCCATTCTACCTTTCCACTGCCTTAGCAGCTTGATAAATCCAAAGGAGACTAGCTTGGCTGACAGCCTGATAAACCCAATTGTATATTGGCTTGGTTGGGCAACCTGATAAACCCAATTGGATATTGTCTTGGCTGAGCAGTCTGATAAACCCAATTGGTAGTTGGCTTGGTTTTGTCTTGTTGTGCATTTTAGCCATGTGTGATCCTTGGCTGGACAGCCTGATGAACCCAACTATGAATGATGGCTTGGCTGAGTAGCGTGATAAACCCATCTGTTGGCTTGGCTGGTCCTTGTTGTGAATGTTGGCTTGACTATGAGCAGTTTGATAAACCCAACTTTTAGTTGGCTTGGCTGTGTATCCTGATAAACCCAGTAGTGTTTAGCTTGATTGTCTATAGCTTGATAAACTCAACTGTGTGTTGGCTTTGTTGGACAGTCTGATAAACCCAACTAAAGGTTGGCTTGACTATGTGTGATGTGATCTAGCTGTGTGTGAGTCTACTATTCCCTAGTTCCTTTTGGAAGTCATGCCCATCTTGGGGGTGGAAGTTGTGTTAATAGATTAATGAACACAACTGGCCTATGGCTGGGTGGAACGTTGCAGCGACATAGCTAGTTGCGGGACAACTTCTTCTTCAAAGATAAGTATTATGTTGTCTTATTTCTGTAATGTATTTGTTTATGAATATGCTGAATAAGATGAATGCTTGTTAATAATTTAAGTAGAGTTTCTGTTGTTAAATGTTCCTGCATTTGCATCTATATATGCCTTGTATGTTTCAATGTATTTTGCTTATGATCATGGAGGCTAGAAGCCTGGTTTTAGAGTTAGAAGGCATCTAACTTGGGTGTTTTCGCACCCCAGAATCCTCCTACGAAAGGCGGAAGGCGAGATGCGGAAGAGAGAAGTTGAAACAAGGCAGAATGTTGGGTTTTCCGCACCCCGAGATCCGCCTGCGGAAGGTGGAAGGTGAAATCAGAAAAAGGACTGAAAATTCAAGGTAGAAAGTGTGTTTTCTACACCCCGGGATTCGCCAGCGGAAGGCAGAAGGCGGGAGGTGGAAAATGGGGAAAAGGTTAAGGCAAAACGCTGTCTTTCCGATTTCTGAGATCCATCCGCGCTATGCAAAAGGTAGAAGGCAGAAGGCAGAATGTGGCTGAGTAATTCTGTCAAAAGTTATGTTTCTGTTTCCCGAGTTCCGAAGGCGGAAGGTGGAAGGCAGAACATAGTTTGAATGAATCCGTCACACGCTATTTTTTCGATTCTCGATTCCGCAGTGAAAGGCGGAAAGGGGAATGCAGAAGGTAGAGTGTAGAAAAGGTATTTCTGGTTACAGAGTGGATCTGTTGATGGCAGAACGACTGTTACAGTGGTTCTTGAGCCTAAGTATGAATGTTAAAGGATGATTCATGACCCATGACTGTGTTAAAGAGATAGTAAAGAGAATTTTTAAATTATTCCGCATATTAGTCAGGTGTATGGGCACTAGGTACATGGCATCGTGGCAGTATCAGTATAGTAGGTACGTTACATTGTGGCATCAAAAGAGTAGTTGTAGTCATGTTTCTCCTCCTAAGCGGGAGGGGACATGACAAATTATAAATAGAATAGTCAAGTGTTATGTTTTTCTGTATATGTTGCATCTAATGTCAAATGAAAGTTGCATTATGTCACTTTGTATTTGCATGATAGTACACAAGTTGGGTCCTAAGTTATAAAATTAGTAAACTTGGAAAATAAGTTTGGTCTTACTTATTTTAGCCACTTTATGTGAATGCCTGTGCTATGTCTAATTCTGCCTAGGTGCATATCCATCGTTCTTGTAGCCAACTCAACTTCATGGATATGTTTGAAATGCATATACATGCTCTTGCATCTTCCTATGCTTGAGATTTAGATGAATTTCACTTGCTTGTGTTCTTAAACCAGAACTAGTAAGTGCTTCTAAGAAGCTAACTGTTAGTTGAATGGAAATTTGTGTTTATGTTCCATATCAATAAAATGAAACTAAAAATAAAACAAAATCTAGTTTTTCATAATTACGTGTTGTCATTTTGGGCCTTATTTGATTTCACCCTCATGATATAAGCACAACTTTACTAGATTTCTCTTACAGTTGTAATCTTCTTTATGGTTACAACATGAGATAATGCTATTGTTACATATTTCTTCTTCATGTACTTGCCATTACATTCTTTTCTGTTGGAAGCATGCTCGTGTTTAGTTGAAAAAAAAAATTCTCAAGTAACCATAATTGAACTGGGAAATTTCTTTATTTTGTGCTTGTTACAACTTCTTTGAAAAAGAATATATTTTTGTTCCATATGTTTTCCACATTGTTTCCATATCATTTTTCGAGCATTTAGCATTTAACAATGACACGTTTTTCCGAATGGTTTATTGTTCTATTCTAGAAAAAGAATGCAAATTTTTTGCATTAGAACTTCAATTATAAATTGAAACAAAACTAGGCTAGAACTTGCGCTAGTGTTAGAGTTAAAACCTAAATCTCACCCAATTTCTATAACCTAAATCTCACACACTTTTTATAACAAAAAACAATATTATATTATAACAATTACCAAAATTCTATTCAACCTCTATACAATCCTTTAAATTTTAAATGTTCTTACAAAATTATCACCAAACATTTATTTTTGGAAATTGAAGAATGACTTAGATTTAGCATTGTTCCTCAAAATACTTAATAGCTTTCAACAATGAAAACTGTAAAAAGAAAGAGTGTGGTTAAGACATATTTACTTCACTTATAAATTAAGAGATAGTTAATCATTTACTTTTTTTTGTTAATCATAGTTAAGACATACTTGTAAATTAATCATCAATTAATTCTTAAATTCATGTATAAGGATATTATGTATCATGTGACAAAACACTGGCAGTTTCAACTCTTCCTTCCAACTACCACTTGGCATTGTCGACCCTCCCTTTCAACTACCACTTGGCATTGTCGGGACATTACTACTTTATGACTCTCGTAGAAAAAAAAAAAA
This sequence comes from Pseudotsuga menziesii, assembly GCA_001517045.1. NCBI lineage: Eukaryota > Viridiplantae > Streptophyta > Pinopsida > Pinales > Pinaceae > Pseudotsuga > Pseudotsuga menziesii. The sequence continues at coordinate 588,531 of LPNX010229739.1, forward strand.
AAAATACAGACCATAACCACTTGGCATTGTCAGGACATTACCACTGCATGACTCTTGGAAAAAAAATTGAAAAATACACACAATAACACAAATTTGATTATTATATATCTTATAATAATAAAAATATAATTAATTTTGAAGTGTATTTATTTGGTTAAGAGTTTTTTCTTTCCCAGTGGGGCTTAACTTGTTTCCATTTTTTGACTTATCATTGACCCTTGACTTGTTTCACAAAGAATAATTCTTCAAATTGTTTTTTTAATATGTATATTAAAATATATTTTTACTTATCATGACCCTTAACTTGTTTCAAAGAAAATTAATTCTTCAAATCGTGTTTTAATAATATATATTTTCAAATTGTTTTATAAAATAATATATATAAAAATATATTCTTCAAAAATATATATATAATATAATATTTTAAGGAAAACTGAAAAGGCATTTTTGAAGGAAGTGAATTACGATCCGCCGAGACTGCCACCGCGGAATGAGTCGGTGTCGGTAACTAATAACTACTTCTTGGAAATAGTACAAGTCAACATCCATCCCCTAAATGCCCGTTTTGACCGTTGAAATTGAGTCCAGATTCATTGAACGCCCGAGTCGAGATTCAGTATAAACGGGAGCAATGACAATCCTTTTTTCACTCCACTCCGTTGTTCATCTTTTAGCTCTTACGCACAGGAGGAGAAACAGGGGATACCATTCAGCTCTTCTCTTTTATTGTTAAGGTACTATTTCAACAGAGAAGTTTTTTCATGTATATTCATCTTCTGTTTTTATTATTATTTCTGTCCGGACACGCACTTGTCAAGTAAGTTCTAAGACCTGTACACATTTCAGCTCATTTGGGTGAAGTTTGTCATTCACATCGTATTTTCTATGAGATTTGAACCGTTGCCTGGCTGGTTCAAGTCATTTTTGTCTGCCACATACATCACGAGTCATTTATTTTTCCGATTTTGACCTACTCTCCTGTTTTTTCAAACCCCTCAAGCTGCTTCCTCTGAGACTAGATTTATCTTTAGGTTTTTTGGCTGTTTCTGCTTATTGGAAATGTTAGCATGATGGATTTGTTTTCCTACATTAATTAGATCCGTAAATATGTCGAAGTTTATCACAACTAGCACAAGCTCAATTTTCAGCGCATTGCTATCTGGGCTTTGGAGTATACAACCTGCTGGGCCTAAAATGGGGCGGATTTTGTAAATAAAATAAAACCAAAGTCTTTAAAGCTTAGAATTGGCTGACGACACTTTCAGCTGACTCTCCTCAGCGCTCAGAAAAATGTAGCAATCGTACTATCCTTGATCAATGCATTGCTCCCAGGAGATGTGGTACATTGCTTTGGATCCATCCTCCTTCACCTAAAGAAAGCATCTTATAAGCCAGATGTGGCTATCATAACCACTTTTTGAGGGGCACCGACATGCTTAAATCTTTATTGTCTACTAACACCTTGCCTGCTATAGACAAGTTCTCGCATCCATCTAATTTTTTTGCAACTCTATTTAGATCTAGTTTAAAAGATCAAATCCAAGACCCCTTTTCTGATTAGAAACTATAGCACATCTTCTGATCTTACATCCTAGCATATCATAACCATCTTATAAGCCAGATGATGCTATCATAACCACATCTAACCACCTCTGAAGGGGCACCGACATGCTTCAGAGCTTTATCGGCCTATGCAGCTTTATCAGCCAATGCAGCTTTATCGGCCTATTCGGCCTATGCAGCTTTATGAGCCATTGGATCTCAAAACGGTTAGCCATTGGATCTCAAACTGTTGAGATCCAATGATCCACAAAGCTGCTGCAGACCATTAGGATCCAATGGTCCGCAGTAGCCCACAAAGCTGCTGCGGCAGCATTAATGACTCTGCAGCATGCTATGCTATATATTTTTCGCCTAGCATTATCTAATTTTTTTGCAACTCTAATTTTTTGCAACTCTATTTAGATCTAGTTTAAAAGATCCAATCAAAGACCCCTTTCTGATTAGAAACTATAGCACATCTTCTGATCTTACATCCTAGCATATCATAGAGTCTAGACAGAGTATCTGAAGAATCAAGATGTATCGAAATGTTGATGGACTAGTTGTGCTTCGGCCAAAGATTTATCCAAGGGATCAACATGTTTTTTCAATAAGCTTCAACTAGAATTGTAGTTTATGTCGATTTCATCCAACCTTTTGATCTACAGCAATTTCTCTATAGGAATTTCTCTTCCTGGTAATAGTTTCTAGTGATAAGCAGGAGGTCTATGCAATCAACATCTTGCATAAAAGCTTTGCGTATACACTTTTGGAATTCTGTAATACTAGTTGTTATTTATTATTCCGCAGTCTACTTTTGTTCTTTCTGGTTAACGATATGCTGTTTAGCAGTTTATATTAAATGCTGATTATTGCATATAAAGCAAAGTGTTTGGCCATATTTTTTCATGCATGTTGATCCTTTTTTATGTGGCTCTTTTGTTTTAGATGGATACCTTTCTCTTCACATCAGAGTCCGTCAATGAGGGACACCCTGATAAGCTTTGTGATCAAGTTTCAGATGCAATCTTGGATGCTTGCTTGGAGCAAGATCCTGAAAGCAAGGTTGCATGCGAGACCTGTACAAAGACAAACATGGTAATGATCTTTGGAGAAATCACAACCCAAGCTGATATAGACTATGAGAAGATAGTGAGGGACACCTGTAGGGGAATTGGATTCGTGTCAGCAGATGTTGGATTGGATGCCGATAATTGCAAGGTCTTGGTGAACATTGAACAGCAAAGCCCTGACATTGCCCAGGGTGTCCATGGCCACCTTACCAAGAAGCCCGAGGAGATTGGTGCAGGAGATCAGGGCCACATGTTTGGGTATGCTACAGATGAAACCCCAGAGTTGATGCCTCTCACTCATGTACTGGCGACAAAGCTCGGAGCAAGGTTGACTGAAGTAAGAAAAGATGGAACCTGCCCTTGGTTGAGACCAGATGGCAAGACCCAAGTTACAGTTGAGTATAAAAATGAGGGAGGGGCAATGGTCCCGTTAAGAGTTCACACTGTGCTCATCTCTACTCAGCATGATGAAACTGTTACCAATGATCAGATTGCAGCTGATCTCAAGGAGCATGTCATTAAGCCGGTTGTTCCTTCTCAATATCTAGATGAAAATACAATATTCCATTTGAACCCATCTGGGCGTTTTGTGATTGGAGGGCCTCATGGAGATGCTGGTCTGACTGGAAGGAAAATTATTATTGATACATATGGTGGTTGGGGTGCTCATGGTGGAGGAGCCTTTTCTGGAAAAGATCCTACCAAGGTGGATCGTAGTGGTGCCTACATTGTCAGACAAGCTGCCAAGAGTGTTGTTGCAGCTGGGCTAGCACGCCGCTGCCTTGTGCAGGTTTCATATGCCATTGGTGTGCCTGAACCACTCTCTGTGTTTGTTGACACATATGGAACTGGAAAAATTCCGGATGTTGAAATCCTGAAGTTGATCAAAGAAAATTTTGACTTCCGCCCTGGGATGATATCTATCAACCTTGACCTAAAGCGGGGAGGCAATTTGAGGTTCCAGAAAACAGCTGCCTATGGTCATTTTGGTCGGGAGGATCCCGATTTCACTTGGGAAACCGTAAAGGTCCTTAAGTGGGAGAAAGCTTGAAACTGTGGAGGAAGAGGCAGACAGATTTTTTTAATGCAAACCCTTATGATTAGCTATTCTCTATCTTTGGCAACAAACTCTTGAATATGCCAACCTCAGTTATGAGTTTCATATTTGTTTATTCGAAAACATGATATTAGGTGCCTAGTGTTGTTCAAGTCCGGCTACAGGTAATGCTTTTGATCATATTTGGATCTGGTTTTGATAATCTTTCCATGCTTCGAAAGTGCAATATGTAGAATCAATTCAGGATTTTGGTTCCCAATGGAAATTTGGGATTTTGATGTGATTGGGCATTGTAATTGAATATTGCATCTTGAGGTCGCACAATTTTTTATTTTTTTTATCATTCAGCATATGTGGTGTTTATTGAAATTCAGTGCAATATGTAGAACCAATTCAGGATTTTGGTTCCCAATGGAAGTTTGGGATTTTGATGTGATTGGGCGTTGTAATTGAATATTGCATCTTTAGATTGCACAATTTTTTATTTTTTTATCATTCAGCATGTGGTGTTTATTGAAATTCAGTGCAATATGTAGAACCAATTCAGGATTTTGGTTCCCAATGGAAGTTT
>LPNX010229739.1:592852-621098 GCA_001517045.1 Pseudotsuga menziesii
TTGGGCACAATTTTTTATTTTTTTATCATTCAGCATGTGGTGTTTATTGAAATTCAGTGCAATATGTAGAACCAATTCAGGATTTTGGTTCCCAATGGAAGTTTGGGATTTTGATGTGATTGGGCGTTGTAATTGAAATTGCATCTTTATTGCATCTTTAGATCGCACAGTTTTTTATTTTCTTATAATTAAGCATATGTGGTGTTTATTGAAATTCAGTGCAATATGTAGAACCAATTCAGGATTTTGGTTCCCCATGGAAGTTTGGGATATGGATGTGATTGGGCATTGTAGTTGAATATTGCATCTTTAGATCGCACAATTTTTTATTTTTTTATCATTCAGCATATGTGGTGTTTATTGAAATTCAGTCCAATATGTAGAACCAATTCAGGATTTTGGTTCCCAATGGAAGTTTGGGATTTTGATGTGATTGGGCGTTGTAATTGAATATTGCATCTTTAGATTGCACAATTTTTTATTTTTTTATCAATCAGCATATGTGGTGTTTATTGAAATTCTTGGTCTCACGTCTAATTTTCTTGTTTGCGGGAAGTGTTATTTTTCATGATAATCTAGTGCAATTTGTGGCCAAATAATGTTGGGTGCAGCATTGTAATTGTTCGATGTAATTCATTGTAATTGTCCTGCGTAATTCATTGTGGCAGTCATTTTGTTTACCCATGGTGATATTGATGCGGAGCATAGGATTCGAAAACATAACGGCGGTTTCGATCCGTGACTGGCGGTAGCACTCCGCGTTCAAATAGGCATGAATGGACACGTCTGCGCCTTTTTCGGATCTGGCTTTGGGCAAAAAATCTTGAGAGTAAAAAGGCTAGGCCTAGGAAAAGATGGACAATTGTTGTTTCTATTTTCAGGGGTTTGCTGTTACTGTTTTTTGAGCATGTTTCTGTCACTGTTTTGGGAGAGTTTTTAGTTGCTGGGAGTGGAGACTTGCGTGCCCTGGTTTTAGCAACCGAGTGTATGGCTTCTTCTCGGTTAGTTTGAGTATGGGATTGCGTGTCCTGTCTCTTTTCTGTTATTGTTGATGGGCCTGTGTGTCCTCTTTGGTGTCTGAGAGCATGGGCTCGTTTCTGATTTCTCTAGCTGAGTTTTTTAATCAAAATAAAATGCCGGTGTATGCTTGAAGTGAGTCTGTCCCTCTATGTATGCTTGAAGTGAGTCTGTCCCTCTATCTGGTGTACTGTTTGAATGATCCTGTTCCTGCCGGTATAAACTGTGTTATGTTTCTCTGTTTTAACCTGTGTCTTGGAAGCTATAGGATTCCGGGGTGTTCTCGGCACTTAAGGACGACCGCATTAGATTGGTATCAGAGCACAATGATGGCCCAGAGAGGTGTCCATCTGAACTGGGGAAGGAGAGGCAGGAGAAATGCCAGACGGAGAGTAACCCTTGATGAGGAACTACTCCGAAGATTAGAGGCCATCGAGTCCAGATTGCCCTATGAAGAATCCGAGGAGGAATTGGAGGCTCCACGAAGGCGGGTCAGAGTTGTAGACCCCATGGAGAGGCTTATTGAGGCAATAACCAAACAAGGAACCAGGGCTAAAGTCGAGGTCCCTGATTTCAAAGGCGAATTGAATCCAGAATTATTCATGGATTGGATTCAAGAGTTGGAGAAATATTTTGATATAGAAGGGATCGAGGAGACTGATCCACGAAGGACTAAAATAGCGGCATCCAAAATGAAGTCGCATGCTGCTCTATGGTGGGAGAATCTCCAGAATCTTAGAAAGAGACAAGGGAAGGAGAAGATCAAGCTGTGGCCGAAGATGTTGAAGCTTTTGAAAGTTAAGTTCATGCCCTCCGACTATCAACAGAGACTACCAAAATTTAAGGCAAAAGGACTTATCCATATCTGCATTTATGGAGGAATTTTGAAGTTGCAAATTAGAACTAATTTACAAGAAGATGATGAACATGCAGCAGCTAGGTATGTCAATGCTCTTAGGTTTTAGCTCCAAGATGAATTAGCCCTGATCAAGGTGAGCTCTGTGGACGAAGCATATCAGTTAGCATTAAAGGCTGAAGAAAAATTGAATAGTCGGAGCAAGGCAGTTATCAAGCGAGGGGGTAGTAATATGAATAGGGGTAGAGGAAGTTCTTCTAAAATTGATAAGCGAAGCAGAATCCAATAGTGAGTTGAAGCCTGACTCCCAAGGTAGAGAGACCCCTCGGAACAGGGGAAGGGGGTGTGCTTTTGTTGGGGGTTGGAGGCCCTTGAAGTGTTTTATATGCAGCGGCTCCCATAAGGCAATGGATTGCCCACAAAACCCAAAAAGGGTGATGATGGTTCAAGAAGGAGAGGGAGCAGAACCTTTGCCAGAAGAAGTTGAGGCAGAGAGAGGTGAAAATCTCATGTTAAGGAGGACTTTGATATCTGGTAACAAAGTCACCCCTGAAGCGGATTGGAGGAGGAAAAGCGTGTTCCGTACCAAGTGTAAGTGCAAGGACAAGTTCTGCAAGGTAATTATCGATGGAGGATCCACTAACAATCTAGTAAGTACAGAAATGGTGCAAAAGTTACAACTTACCTGCATTCCTAAACCTCATCCTTATAGTATTTCTTGGCTAAAAAAAGATCATAGTGTGATGGTAAACCAAGCCTGTCTAGTCGACTTTAAAATTGGGCCCTATGAAGACAAAGTGTGGTGTGACGTGGTTCCAATGGATGCATGCCATGTACTCGTAGGTAGACCTTGGCAATATGATCGAGATGTAGTTCACCATGGTAAGGAGAACACATATGAGTTTCGTCACGGGAATAGGCGCCATATCTTGAAGCCATTCAAGGAGGAAGGACCGACTGAATCAATAGCCCTGTCCTTGAGTACCATGGGATGGAAGAGGTTTTCCAAGGAGTTGAGGAGTGGTGTTTGCTATCTATTATACCCCCGAGAACAGAAGTCATTGCAGCAGCAAACAATCCCCCTAGAAGTGCAGAAATTGCTTCAACAATCCCCTGATTTGACACCAGCAAATCTACCAGTGGGTCTACCACCCACAAGAGATCAAATTGATCTACTTCTGGGGGCCAAGCTTCCAAACCAAGCCGCTTACAGGATGACTCCCTTCGAAGATGAGGAGATGAGGAAGCAGATAGCATAATTAATAGAAAAATGATTCATACGGGAAAGCATGAGTCCCTGTGCTACTCCTGCCTTACTTTCTCCCAAGAAAGGAGGGAAGACATGGAGATTATGCATGGATTCTAGAGCTATTAACAAGATTACTGTGAAGTACCGATACCCACTACCAAGAATGGATGACTTGCTGGATTGCTTGTCCAGTGCCATAGTTTTCTCCAAGATTGACCTTCGAAGTGGATACCACCAAATCAGAATTAGAGAAGGAGACGAGTGGAAAACTGCTTTCAAAACAAAAGACGGCTTATTCGAATGGGTGGTGATATCGTTTGGTCTATCCAATGCCCCGGCTACCTTCATGCGAACTATGAACCAGGTATTTAGATCACACATTGGGAAATTTATAATAATCTATTTTGATGATATTCTGGTTTTTAGTAAGACTATGGAGGAACATGTAGAGCATTTGAAGGTAATACTTGACATCCTTCAAACTGAGAGATTGTTTACCAACCCTGAAAAGAGCGAGTTCTGCAAGGATAAATTAATATTTTTGGGCAGTGTAATTTCAGCAAATGGGTTGAGCATGGATCCTGAAAAGGTCAAGGCCATCCTTGAGTGGCCAATCCTCCAAAATATTACTGAAGTGAAGAGTTTTCATGGGTTAGTAAACTTTTATAAAAGATTCATTAGAAATTTCAGTGGTATAAGCGCTCCTTTGACTGACTGCACCAGAGGAAACAAATTTAATTGGACCAAGGCTACTACAGTAAGTTTTGAACAGCTCAAGAAAAGAGTTACTGAGGCTCCTATTCTCACCCTATGAGACTTTGACAAACTTTTTACAATAGAATGTGATGCTTTTGGGGTGGCCATTGGAGGGGTTTTAAGCCAAGAAGGCCGACCTATAGCCTTCTTCAGTGAAAAACTAAATGAATCGAAACAGAAGTATAGCACTTACGATAAAGAGTTCTATGCAGCAGTCCAAGCCTTGAAATATTGGAGAAATTACCTTCTGCATAGAGAGTTCATCCTGATGACTGATAACCAAGCATTGAAATACATCATTTCCCATAATAAGTTGTCCCACAAACATGCCAAATGGGCGTCTTTCTTGCAGGCTTACACTTTTGTTGTGCAACATAGAAGTGGTAAGACAAATGTGGTGAGATGCTTTGAGTAGAAGGCGACATCTACTGGTAGTAATGAGTAATGTGCTCATTGGGTTTGAAGAAATGAAAACATAATACTCTAGTGATCCCTATTTTGACCAAATTATTGCAATTCTGAGTGGGCAAGGACACGCTGATTCACTTTCAATTAAGGAGTTTTGTTTGTTGGATGGATTTTTGTTTAAAGGTTCCCAACTGTGCATTCCTTTTGGATCCCGACAAGAAAAACTTGTGAGAGAAATGCACTCAAATGGGTTGGTTGGACACTTTGGAAGGTATAAAACCTTCGAACTAGTAAACGAAAAATTCTTTTGGCCTAATATCAGGAGGGACGTGAGCAGATTTGTTGCTGCTTGTAGAGTTTGCCAAACAGCGAAAGGAGGACAGCAAAATACAGGCCTGTACATGCCCCTACCTGTCCCGAAGGAACCATGGATGGATATTTCCATGGATTTTGTTTTGGGACTGCCTTGTACCCAAAGGGGTCACGACTCAGTGTTTGTAGTGGTAGACAGGTTTTCCAAGATGGCCCATTTCTTACCATGTAAAAAGACAAATGATGCTAGTCAAATAGCACAACTGTTTTTTAAGGAAATTGCTCGTTTACACGGGCTTCTAAAAACTATAACGAGTGATCGGGACACCAAATTCTTAGGCCACTTTTGGAGAGTATTGTGGAGAAAATTGGACAGCAGATTGCAATTCAGCTTTGCCTACCATCCCCAGACTGATGGTCAAACCGAGGTTGTCAATAGGAGCTTGGGGAACCTACTGCGTTGTTTAGTAGGTGACAAACCTCGCCAGTGGGAATTGGTCTTACCACAAGTCGAATTTGCCTATAATTCAAGCATCAACCGATCAACGGGCAAATCGGTGTTTCAAATTGTCTATGGAGCCAATCCCAAAGGAGTTGCTGACCTAGTGGACTTGCCTACAGATCCCTATCTCAGCAGGGTTGCTACAGACTTTGTGGAAAATATTCAAGGAATACATCAACAGGTCCAGTAGAAGTTATAGTCAATGACTGAACAATACAAGGAAGATACTGACCGACATAGGAGGAGGAAGGTCTTTCAGGAAGGAGAAATGGTCATGGTACATTTGAGCAAGAAAAGGTACCCCAAGGGAACCTACAACAAACTGAAACCCAGGAAATTTGGTCCTTGTAAAATTAAGAGAAGAATAAATGACAACGCTTACCTAATGGACCTACCAGAAGAATTAGACATCAGTCCTGTTTTCAACGTGGCTGATCTCTGCTCACTGCCGACTCAGTCCAACAAAGAGGCCCATGAAGACCAATCAATTAATGATTAGCATGACAAAGGGGGAGACTGGACCAAACTTTTACCCAAGAAAAGGAGAGAAAAGGTTGAACGTGTGTTAGACACGAAACTAGCCACAACATGCTCCAAGGCTTATAAGTTATACCTAGTTAAGTGGGGAGGACTGCCTCATTCCTACAACTCTTGGGTCACGGAAGCAGAGTTACTTAAGCACAGCCGAGAGGTTACAACAGGTGACTTGGAACCATGGGGTTTTGAAATTTTAAAAGAAGAGGAGGATGATGCAGAGCATAGGATTCGAAAACAGAACGACGGTTTCGATCCGTGACTGGCGGTAGCACTCTGCGTTCAAATAGGCATGAATGGACACGACTGCGCCTTTTTCAGATCTGTCTTTGGGCAAAAAATCTTGAGAGTAAAAAGGTTGGGCCTGGGAAAGGATGGACAGTTTTTGTTTCTATTTTCAGGGGTTGGCTGTTACTGTTTTTTGAGCATGTTTTTGTCACTATTTTTGGAGAGTTTTTAGTTGCTGGGAGTGGAGACCTGCGTGCCCTGGTTTTAGCAGCCGAGTGTATGGCTTCTTCTCGGTTAGTTTGAGTATGGGCCTGCGTGTCCTGTCTCTTTTCTGTTATTGTTGATGGGCCTGCGTGTCTTGTCTCTTTTCTGTTATTGTTGATGGGCCTGCGTGTCCTCTTTGGTGTTTGAGAGTATGGGCTCATTTCTGATTTCTGTAGCTGAGTTTTTTAATCAAAATAAAATGCCAGTGTATGCTTGAAGTGAGTCTGTCCCTCTATCTGGTGTACTGTTTGAATGATCCTGTTCCTGCCGGTATAAACTGTGTTATGTTTCTCTGTTTTAACCTGTGTCTTGGAAGCTATAGGATTCCGGGGTGTTCTCGGCACTTAAGGACGACCGCATTAGATTAGTATCAGAGCACAACGATGGCCCAGAGAGGTGTCCATCTGAACTGGGGAAGGAGAGGCAGGAGAAATGCCAGACGGAGAGTAACCCTTGATGAGGAACTACTCCGAAGATTAGAGGCCATCGAGTCCAGATTGCCCTATGAAGAATCCGAGGAGGAATTGGAGGCTCCACGAGGGCGGGTCAGAGTTGTAGACCCCATGGAGAGGCTTATTGAGGCAATAACCAAACAAGGAACCAGGGCTAAAGTCGAGGTCCCTGATTTCAAAGGCGAATTGAATCCAGAATTATTCATGGATTGGATTCAAGAGTTGGAGAAATATTTTGATATAGAAGGGATCGAGGAGATTGATCCACAAAGGACTAAAATAGCGGCATCCAAAATGAAGTCACATGTTGCTCTATGGTGGGAGAATCTCTAGAATCTTAGAAAGAGACAAGGGAAGGAGAAGATCAAGCTGTGGCCGAAGATGTTGAAGCTTCTAAAAGTTAAGTTCATGCCCTCTGACTATCAACAGAGACTACCAAAATTTAAGGCAAAAGGACTTATCCATATCTGCATTTATGGAGGAATTTTTGAAGTTGCAAATTAGAACTAATTTACAAGAAGATGATGAACATGTAGTAGCTAGGTATGTCAATGCTCTTAGGTTTCAGCTCCAAGATGAATTAGCCCTGATCAAGGTGAGCTCTGTGGACGAAGCATATCAGTTAGCATTAAAGGCTGAAGAAAAATTGAATAGGCGGAGCAAGGCGGCTATCAAGCGAGGGGGTAGTAATATGAATAGGGGTAGAGGAAGTTCTTCTAAATTGACAAGCGAAGCAGAATCCAATAGTGAGTTGAAGCCTGACTCCCAAGGTAGAGAGACCCCTTGGAACAGGGGAAGGGGGTGTGCTTTTGCTGGGGGTTGGAGGCCCTTGAAGTGTTTTATATGCAGAGGCCCCCATAAGGCAATGGATTGCCCACAAAACCCAAAAAGGGTGATGATGGTTCAAGAAGGAGAGGGAGCATAACTTTTGCCAGAAGAAGTTGAGGCAGAGAGAGGTGAAAATCTCATGTTAAGGAGGACTTTGATATCTGGTAACAAAGTCACCCCTGAAGCGGATTGGAGGAGGAAAAGCGTGTTCCGTACCAAGTGTAAGTGCAGGGACAAGGTCTGCAAGGTAATTATCGATGGAGGTTCCACTGACAATCTAGTAAGTACAGAAATGGTGCAAAAGTTACAACTTACCTGCATTCCTAAACCTCATCCTTATAGTATTTCTTGGCTAAAAAAAGATCATAGTGTGATGGTAAACCAAGCCTGTCTAGTCGACTTTAAAATTGGGCCCTATGAAGACAAAGTGTGGTGTGACGTGGTTCCAATGGATGCATGCCATGTACTCTTAGGTAGACCTTGGCAATATGATCGAAATGTAGTTCACCATGGTAAGGAGAACACATATGAGTTTCGTCACGGGAACAGGCGGCATATCTTGAAGCCATTCAAGGAGGAAGGATCGACTGAATCAACAGCCCTGTCTCTGAGTACCATGGGATGGAAGAGGTTTTCCAAGGAGTTGAGGAGTGGTGTTTGCTATCTATTATACCCCCGAGAACAGAAGTCATTGCAGCAGCAAACAATCCCCCTAGAAGTGCAGAAATTGCTTCAACAATACCCTGATTTGACACCAACAAATCTACCAGTGGGTCTACCACCCACAAGAGGTATTAGACATCAAATTGATCTACTTCCGGGGGCCAAGCTTCCAAACCAAGCCGCTTACAGGATGACTCCCTTCGAAGATGAGGAGATGAGGAAGCAGATAACATAATTAATAGAAAAAGGATTCATACGAGAAAGCGTGAGTCCCTGTGCTACTCCTGCCTTACTTTTTCCCAAGAAAGGAGAGAAGACATGGAGATTATGCATGGATTCTAGAGCTATTAACAAGATTACTGTGAAGTACCGATACCCACTACCAAGAATGGATGACTTGCTGGATTGCTTGTCCGGTGCCAAAGTTTTCTCCAAGATTGACCTTCGAAGTGGATACCACCAAATCAGAATTAGAGAAGGAGACGAGTGGAAAACTGCTTTCAAAACAAAATACGGCTTATTCGAATGGGTGGTGATGCCGTTTGGTCTATCCAATGCCCCGACTACCTTCATGCGAACTATGAACCAGGTATTTAGATCACACATTGGGAAATTTATAATAATCTATTTTGATGATATTTTGGTTTTTAGTAAGACTATGGAGGAACATGTAGAGCATTTGAAGGTAATACCTGACATCCTTCAAACAGAGAGATTGTTTATCAACCCTGAAAAGAGCGAGTTCTGCAAGGATAAATTAATATTTTTGGGCAGTGTAATTTCAGCAAATGGGTTGAGCATGGATCTTGAAAAGGTCAAGGCCATCCTTGAGTGGCCAATCCCCCAAAATATTACTGAAGTGAAGAGTTTTCATGGGTTAGTAAACTTTTATAAAAGATTCATTAGAAATTTCAGTGGTATAAGCGCTCCTTTGACTGACTGCACCAGAGGAAACAAATTTAATTGGACCAAGGCTACTACAGTAAGTTTTGAACAGCTCAAGAAAAGAGTTACTGAGGCTCCTATTCTCACCCTACCAGACTTTGACAAACTTTTTACAGTAGAATGTGATGCTTTTGGGGTGGCCATTGGAGGGGTTTTAAGCCAAGAAGGCCGACCTGTAGCCTTCTTCAGTGAAAAACTAAATGAATCGAAACAAAAGTATAGCACTTACGATAAAGAGTTCTATGCAGCAGTCCATGCCTTGAAATATTGGAGACATTACCTTCTGCATAGAGAGTTCATCTTGATGACTGATAACCAAGCATTGAAATACATCAATTCCCAGAATAAGTTGTCCCACAAACATGCCAAATGGGCGTCTTTCTTGCAGGCTTACACTTTTGTTGTGCAACATAGAAGTGGTAAGACAAAAGCGGTGGCAGATGCTTTGAGTAGAAGGTGACATCTATTGGTAGTAATGAGTAATATGCTCATTGGGTTTGAAGAAATGAAAACAAAATACTCTAGTGATCCCTATTTTGACCAAATTATTGCAATTCTGAGTGGGCAAGGACAAACTGATTCACATTCAATTAAGGAGTTCCATTTGTTGGATGGATTTTTGTTTAAAGGTTCCCAACTGTGCATTCCTTTTGGATCCCGACAAGAAAAACTTGTGAGAGAAATGCACTCAAATGGGTTGGCTGGACACTTTGGAAGGGATAAAACCTTCGAACTAGTAAACGAAAAATTCCTTTGGCCTAATATCAGGAGGGACGTGAGCAGATTTGTTGTTGCTTGTAGAGTTTGCCAAACAGCGAAAGGAGGACAGCAAAATACAGGCCTGTACATGCCCCTACCTGTCCCGAAGGAACCATGGACGGATATTTCCATGGATTTTGTTTTGGGACTGCCTCGTACCCAAAGGGGTCACGACTTAGTGTTTGTAGTGGTAGACAGGTTTTCCAAGATGGCCCATTTCTTACCATGTAAAAAGACAAATGATGCTAGTCAAATAGCACAACTGTTTTTTAAGGAAATTGCTCGTTTACACGGGCTTCCAAAAACTATAGCGAGTGATCGGGACACCAAATTCTTAGGCCACTTTTGGAGAGTATTGTGGAGAAAATTGGACAGCAGATTGCATTTCAGCTCTGCCTACCATCCCCAGACTGATGGTCAAACCGAGGTAGTCAATAGGAGCTTGGGGAACCTACTGCGTTGTTTAGTAGGTGACAAACCTTGCCAGTGGGACTTGGTCTTACCACAAGCCGAATTTGCCTATAATTCAAGCATCAACCGATCAACGGGCAAATCGGCATTTCAAATTGTCTATGGAGCCAATCCCAAAGGAGTTGCCGACCTAGTGGACTTGCCTACAGATCCCTATCTCAGCAGGGATGCTACAGACTTTGTGGAAAATATTCAAGGAATACATCAACAGGTCCAGCAGAAGTTACAGTCAATGACTGAACAATACAAGGAAGATACTGACCGGTATAGGAGGAAGGTCTTTCAGGAAGGAGAAATGGTCATGGTACATTTGAGCAAGAAAAGGTACCCCAAGGGAACCTACAACAAACTGAAACCCAGGAAATTTGGTCCTTGTAAAATTAAGAGAAGAATAAATGACAATGCTTACCTAATGGACCTACCAGAAGAATTAGACATCAGTCCTGTTTTCAATGTGGCTGATCTCTACTCACTGCCGACTGAGTCCAACAAAGAGGCCCATGAAGACCAGTCAATTAATGATCAGCATGACAAAGGGGGAGACTGGACCAAACTTTTACCCAAGAAAAGGAGAGAAAAAGTTGAATGTGTGTTAGACACGAAACTAGCCACAACACGCTCCAAGGCTTATAAGTTATACCTAGTTAAGTGGGGAGGACTGCCTGATTCCAACAACTCTTGGGTCACGGAAGCAAAGTTACTTAAGCACAGCCGAGAGGTTACAGCAGGTGACCTGGAACCATGGGGTTCTGAAATTTTAAAAGAAGAGGAGGATGATGCGGAGCATAGGATTCGAAAACAGAACGGCGGTTTCGATCCGTGACTGGCGGTAGCACTCCGCGTTCAAGTAGGCATGAATGGACACGACTGCGCCTTTTTCGGATCTGTCTTTGGGCAAAAAATCTTGAGAGTAAAAAGGCTGGGCCTGGGAAAAGATGGACAGTTTTTGTTTCTATTTTTAGGGGTTGGCTGTTACTGTTTTTTGAGCATGTTTCTGTCACTGTTTTGGGAGAGTTTTTAGTTGCTGGGAGTGGAGACCTGCGTGCCCTGGTTTTAGCAGCCGAGTGTATGGCTTCTTCTCGGTTAGTTGAGTATGGGCCTGCGTGTCCTCTTTGGTGTCTGAGAGCATGGGCTCGTTTCTGATTTCTGTAGCTGAGTTTTTTAATCAAAATAAAATGCCGGTGTATGCTTGAAGTGAGTCTGTCCCTCTATCTGGTGTACTGTTTGAATGATCTGCCGGTATAAACTGTGTTTTGTTTCTCTGTTTTAACCTGTGTCTTGGAAGCTACAGGATTCCGGGGTGTTCTCAGCACTTAAGGACGACTGCATCAGATATCCACTTACTGTTGCATGCATAACTATGCTTCTCCGTATGTGGAAGCTATAACAAACCAACCCTGAGATTTGCGCATTGTCACTAAATTTATGCTTTCTATTCAAATCCTGATTGGATAAGATTGCATTCGAGGGCACTGAGGGACGGCATAGTTTTGTGAATATATTCGTTAGTTTGCCCTGTCAAGTTATACTGGGCATGTCAAATGAATTTGCAAGGACTGGTTAAAACCAAACACAAACAGTCACTAGATTTTGAAATTGAATCCCAACATTTTATGAGTCTTTGTAGCTTTATTTGACATGACATCTCGTTTTGGAATTACTCTGATTAAAAGTTTATAGAGTTGAATATCCAAGCTTTGATGGAGCTTCGTCGCTTCTTTGGTAAGAACATGTGGATTTATAATTTATTGTTAAGATTCCTTCAAAAGTTTGAGGATGTGCTTGTCAGGAGACAATAAAATCGCCATTCATGGGATCATCTCTGATAACTACATTTACCCCATACAAAATGGAAAAGGCCCATGAAATTAGTGCATTTCCTGTGCACAAGTTAGCATTTAGAGCAACAGAAATTCTCCACTTTTCTGAAAAATCCATCTTTTCAAGCTCTCTCTATTAATATCTTTGAATTCAAAGTTCAAACGAGTGCCAATATGCAAAATATCATATTAAAACAGAAAACTGAACACTTAAGGTTACTACTGTAGTGGAATGTTCAGGTCTATGGTCGATTCTTTTTCTTCTTGCTCTAGCATTTTGGCCGGTAAATTGTGAACTTATATTCTTTCTTTTAGCTTTTGATGAAGATGATGTTTATTCTGTGTTATCCATGGTGATTTCTAGAATCTATTATGAAGTGATGATGGGAAACCAAAGGTATTGAAGCCTTAAACAGAAATCTATCGCCTTGCTGATCTCTTATTGATCTTCATTAATGTGCTCAACCAATAAATAATAATTTCTGTCGAAACCTACTACAGAAATTGGCGCAATGATAAAACAGTGTAGATCAGTCCTTTTCGAAAACTAGCTAACGCTGGAAATCCCAGTTGGGCTTGTGATGCAGTAACCAAAGTCCTAATTCAACAAGTTCAGTTTAAAGATGCCTAGATGAGCTTTCTAAATACAGAACCCAATTTTACAGTTCGATTGCAATATTAAACGCAACCAAAAAGGTATATTGCTTACAGCAAAGATCGGATAATTTCTTCACCTTTCTGCTGCTCCCATCGTTCTTATTCATTGGCGATGCAGTCTTGCTGCCAGCGCTCCCAGAGGTTATGAAGTGCCAAATTTATATTGCTACATAATTTGTATTGGGAATTTATTTTATTAAAATAACAGAGAGGTCCCGTTCAATATTTATTGATGCTGATAAACTCGTTCAATATATATTGATGCTGATAAACTTGTTTTGCTGGGGTTTGAATAAAAGTTGACCACTATGCTTGGGACTGAAACATCTCTTATCAAACTGACCTCTGTCATAACTGCAGTTTTAATGGGTAGCATACCAACGTTCAAAATGGTAGGTATTGTAGTTTAGAAACCACAATTTATGCTGTGAAGTTGTAGAACCACCCCACCACTCTAAAGATGAGATTTTGGAAAGGAGTTAATCAAATCTTTAGGGGTCAGATTGGACTATCCCAAATTATACAGGTAAAAGGTTGGCCAAGAGAGTCTTGATTCTTTAGAAGGACTTTGTGGAATCAGGGCACCCAGCATTGGCACAAATGTGGAGGACTTTAAATCATGCTCAAAAGCTCACTGTTGTAGACAAAGCTGTTTTAAATACCTTACTTTTTAGATTTGAACCTGTGACCTTTTAGGAAGAAACGCATGTTCTTTTAACTGTTGGCAACGTCAGATACCGGACACGTCCATACGGGGCAGTGTGTCCAGTGTCCGTCATGGACATGCTGACAGAGCGTGTCGGACATGCGTGTCCTGCATCTGTCAGGATGTGTCTTGAAAACAGGACACGTTTTTTGTGGAAGATCTTGATCTGCTTGTGTGGAGGATGAGAAGAGCTTGATCTGCTGGTGTGGAGGATGAAAAGAGCTTGGTCTATTTGGCATTTCCCAGTGGCATCCTGACATCTATGTAATACATTTTGATTTTGATGACTTAATGAGAAATATGGTTTTGATTCCTGAGTATTGACATCTTGATCTATGACTATCATGAGTATACTGTATCATGATTTATCTGTGTTTCTCATAATCTCATTGTGATCACTGATTCGATTTGTAAATGTGTAATACTAATTACTAATGTTATATGTGCATTGATTTTGATTTCTATTGAATATTTGTAAAAATTTGGATCTATATGTCTATATTTTTAATAAATTAATGTATATATATATATATAATGTGTCATCGTGTCCGTGTCATTTTCTGTGGAAGATCTTGATCTGCTTGTGTGGAGGATGAGAAGAGCTTGGTCTATTTGGCATTTGGCAGTGGCATTCCGACATCTATGTAATAAATTTTGATTTTGACAACTTAATGAGAAATATGGTTCTTATTCCTGAGTATTGACATCTTGATCTATGACTATCATGAGTATACGGTATCATGATTTATCTATGTGTCTCATAATCTCATTGTGATTACTGATTTGATTTGTAAATGTGCAATACTAATTACTAATGTTAAATGTGCATTGATTCTGATTTCTATTGAATATCTGTAAAAATTTGGATCTATATGTCTATATTTTTAATAAATTAATATATATAATTTAAAAAAATAATATATATATATATATATATATATAATGTGTCCTACCTGTCTTGATTCCGGGGTCATTGTGTCTGTGTTGTTTTCTGTGGAAGATCTTGATTTGCTGGTGTGGAGGATGAGAAGAGCTTGGTCTATTTGGCATTTGCCAGTGGCATTTCGACATCTATGTAATACATTTTGATTTTGATGACTTAATGAGAAATATGGTTCTGATTCCTCAGTATTGACATCTTGATCTATGACTATCATGAGTATACTGTATCATGATTTATCATAGATAAATGATAAAATGATAAATCATCATATCATTTTTAATAAATTAATATATATAATTTAAAAATAATATATATATATATATATATATATATATATATATATATATATAATGTGTCCTATGTGTCTTGATTTTGGGGGTCATTGTGTCCGTGTTGTTTTTTGTGGAAGATCTTGATCTGCTGGTGTGGAGGATGAAAAGAGCTTGGTCTATTTGGCATTGCTAGTGGCATTCCGACATCTATGTAATACATTTTGATTTTGATGACTTGATGAGAAATATGGTTCTGATTCTTGAGTATTGAGATCTTGATCTATGACTATCATGAGTATACTGTATCATGATTTATCATTTATCTATGTGTCTCATAATCTCATTGTGATTACTGATTTGACTTGTAAATGTGTAATACTAATTACTAATGTTAAATGTGCATTGATTCTGTTTTCTATTGAATATTTTTATTGAATATTTGTAAAAATTGGATCTCTGTCTATATTTTTAATAAATTAATATATATATATATATATAACGTGTCCTACATGTCCTGATTCTAGGGGTCATCGTGTCCATATTGAATACTCGAATCCCCATGTCCTTCGTGTCACGTGTCCTAAGTGACTTAGTTGACAACTCAACACATGTTTTTAACTGTTGGCAACTCAACACATGTTTTTAAATGTTGACCACTCAATCTGTACTATTATATGCAATCGTAATTAGTTTTTTTATGGAAACATTGATGTAAAATTCAGTTCACTTAGGATCCTTGCCCCTTTATAGGAATATGATAGTATTTTTATCTCTTGTAGGCTGGGATTTTCCTAGCCTGCTGTTGTCTGCATGTTGTAATCACTTCGAATCTTGATGTACTTATTGTGTAGTAATATATGAAGCAATCCCCCTCCCCGCAAAAAATTGTAGACCAACTTGGAATGTGGGGGAATGTGGCTGTGAAATTTTTAATATCATCGATGTTGGTCTGTCTGAATTCATGCTAAGTGGTTGACTTTTATATAATTTACCTGGGTGTGTGTGTGTATATATATATATATATATATATATATATATATTTAACTAGAACGGTGATGAATTTTATAAAAAGAATGAGGGCTAGGATTTATCCAAATCAGCCATTATTACAATCAATCTTCAATCTCTTAGAAGACCTCTTTAAGAGCCCTGGTCAGATTTCCTCCAATCTATGGAATGGGTGCTCAATAGGCTTCTTCTTCATTTACCCTTAGGGCTCCTTGAGACAATAAGCAGCCTTCATTTGCCTTTACATCAGCTTCCTTGTTTAGCCCACGCAAAATATGAAACAAAAGATGCGAAGAGAAATCGTGCATCATTGATCTTAGTCTTTGTAAGACTTTGTTGAGCAACGGGTCATTGAACAGGGCGTTTGAGGATAGAATATTTATCAAAATTTTCGAGTCTCTGAAGACTTGAATGTCTTTGATCCCTTTCTCCAGTGCAATCTGGCAAGCTTTTATAGGGCTAGTATTTCTGCATGATTATTGGTTTTATGACCAAGTCCCCAGCGGAAGCTATCAACTCTTTTGCCATCCGTAGAGTAAATCACCCCGCCAGCTCCTGCCCTCCCTGGGTTACCTTTGGAGGCACCATCAAAGAAGATCTAAGCTTTTCCTTGTGTCCTCCACCAAATCTGAAAGTTTGATTCCGGATCTCTTAGTCGCCATTTTGGGGTTATGCTTGGCCGGCCCGGTTCCTTATTTCTATCTCTGAAGGTGTAAGTGCCCAGCCATTTTTTTCTTCCGGGAGAAACGAATGCCCCTTCTTAAAACATTGGACTCCAACCGTTTCAATAAGGAAGGCTTTGGCTTTTGCAGCCACCTTAAGCAGTTGTTGCTGAACATTGTTAAAGATGTTATCATTTATGGCCAGCCAAAAGCTCCAACACACATATTTGGGGATAGGCTCCCAAATTCCGCTCCACCCAGACTTACCTTGAAATGGGTGAGGATATCTCATTTTTCAAGTGGAAAATAACGCTATGATTGAGATATTCTCCGGAGCTGGGACATTGAGGCCAAGAAGAGTGAGAGACCACACTTCCCGGGCGAAATTACAGTCCACGAACAAGTGGTCGCTGGTTTCTGATTCTCTGCAACACATTATGCATCTATGGAATCCAATAATGCCACGTTTTACTAGATTTTCACCTGTTAATGCCTTTCTGTTCATCAGTATCCAAAATAATTTTTTTTGCCTTTGGTAGGCTGCCCTGATCCTAGACACGTTTCCTCAGTTCTGCTGGGAGACCCATTGCTTGCTTTTTTGCTGAGATGTAAATCCTTGGGCTGCTGTGTATGAGCCTGTTTTCCCCATCCCTACGGTCTTTCTCTTGCAGGTGGACTGGAGCCAAATCAGAGAGCGCATTCAGGAGCTGCGGTTTTTGTTTTTCAATGTGCTCAGGCATGCGTGGAAGAACCCAGTAACCTGGGTGCATATATTAACCTTCAAATCTAGATTCGATTCTTTTCATTATATTCTTCAAGAAAAATGCCACGATTTTTGCTTGAACTATTTACCCCTATACATCCTCGTGTTTGCATGGACTATTTACCCGCCATCAATTCTCTCTTCCATTCTAAAAAGGGAGATCTATGTTAACCTAAAGACATCAACAGATAACTTTTTCCAATTGAAGGTGGCAAACTCGGTTACAGAATGCCTTCGATTCTTAGATTGTGTCTTGAAATTATTTCATGATTATTCAGTTACATGTTTGTTACAGGGTTGGTGTCAAAGCCCAGTGGACTTTGTTCATTGTGTGAAAGGGTTTTCTACACCTTTTTTTAGTTAGTTTAGAGCTTCTTCTGAATAAGCAACTAATTGAAATTTGTGTATTTTGGTAATTTCTAGGCTTTATCAAAACTTGGATGACTAGATTCTGATTTCTGGCTATGGTTTGTAAGATGAATGATTATGCCCTTGTTTTGCGTCAAGAAGATGTTGTAGACAAATTGACGCTGAAGTCATTTATTGGTTAAGTATGGCCAAACGTTCTAGATAAAGGGTATTAGCACCTAATGTTGTTGTCCTAAAATTTTCTGCTTTCCCATACTTGTACAGTTTTGATAGCTTTTCCTCTAACTTCAACCTGCAAGCCTTGTCAATTCACACATGGTTTGTTCATTGTTGAGTCATTTCTGTTTTTGCTTGAATTGATTTTGTTAGCAAATAGTTTTACAAATTTCAGTCACATCAAGAAGCCTTTTTGCGTAGCATTCTCCATTTGCAAGTTACAGAAGAGAATTTCAGGCAAAATCTCTTTGCTATAGGAAGTTTTAACTTTCGGTAATGAAATGCGCAAATTTCTTAAAGAACGTGCTGCAGAAGGTTTCACATTTCGATAGCGGAACCTTGATCGTATGTAACAAGTATGCTACCTAAAGTATGAAGTTCAAATGAAAAATAACCTGAAAAGTTAGTCTTTTCACTGTGGGTATGCTTAGTAAGCCATGTAAATCCTTGTTAATTATTCGTGCGAATGGTGAAAAGATGTTTCACCTTTCCTCAAGTTTGTAGATTATGTGCTATATCATATATCCAGGTTGGAATTTCATTTCATCTCTACTTTTCAAACTAATTTTAATTTTTTTTTAACCTATCAATTCTCTCTTCCATTCTAAAAAGGGAGATCTATGTTAACCTAAAGACATCGACGTATAACTTTTTCCAATTGAAGGTGGCAAACTCGGTTACAGAATGCCTTTGATTCTTAGATTGTGTCTTGAAATTATTTCATGATTATTCAGTTACATGTTTGTTACAGGGTTGGTGTCAAAGCCCAGTGGACTTTGTTCATTGTGTGAAAGGGTTTTCTACACCTTTTTTTAGTTAGTTTAGAGCTTCTTCTGAATAAGCAACTAAGTGAAATTTGTGTATTTTGGTAATTTCTAGGCTTTATCAAAACCTGGATGACTAGATTCTGATTTCTGGCTATGGTTTGTAAGATGAATGATTATGCCCTTGTCAATTCCCACATGGTCTGTTCATTGTTGAGTCATTTCTGTTTTTGCTTGTATTGATTTTGTTAGTAGATAGTTTTACAAATTTCAGTCACATCAAGAAGCCTTTTTGCGTAGCATTCTCCATTTGCAGGTTACAGAAGAAAAACAATTATTTTTCAAAATTATGGTGATTTAGAAAATGCTTATTTTAAATATTTTTCAAGAAAAAATAAATTCAAACAAACCAAATAATTTATTTTCCTTATTAAGATCTAATAAATCAAACTTGATCTCAATGGATGTTAGTAACTATCATGATTATCGTTAACCAAATTTTAAATTAGAAAAAATAACCAAAAGTTATTACTCATTGCAACATTTTAATCATGTTAAAACTTATAAATGGGTATACTAGAAGACGAAAAATACTGTTATGTGGTACCTACCATAGTGTGGAAATTAAGCCGAAGCTTAGATCAATTGAACTCACACAATTGCTTGAAAAACATGCATAGATTCACTAAAAAATGGAGACTGTATATGGTGCATAACTCAAACTTCTATTGAATAAGTTTACATTAGCCAACGTTATGACAAAACAGGCTGTCCAAATATATAATTACATCAAATATTTGAATGCATAAAGATGCCATTCGAATCAGCGCAAAAGCAGGCTTATTGTGACTAGTCAAAATCCTCCATAGGTGCATAAAACACTTTTATAATATGTTAAAGCAGGCTTACTGTGACTAGTCAAAATCCTCCATAGGTGCATAAAACACTTTCCTAATATGTTAAGAAGGTCACAAATAGGATGAATGATCTGTATCTGATAAGTGAAATAAATTGGAGAAACTCATGATTTTAGGAGAGAAAAAGAAGGAGGGTGAGTTGGGTAAAAAATAAGGCAGTTTCCTTAAAACTAACTTTCACCTTTTGCCTTAAAAGCTGTTGAAAAATCCCCCATAGGTGCATAAAACACTTTCTTAATATGTTAAGAAGGTCCCGAATAGGATGAATGATCTGTATCTGATAAGTGAAGTAAATTGGAGAAACTCATGATTTTAGGAGAGAAAAAGGAGGGTGAGTTGTGTAAAAAATAAGACAGTTTCCTTAAAATTAACTTTCATCTTTTGCCTTAAAAGCTGTTGAAAAAGTAGGAAACTCTGGATAAGGAAGGAATGCGTACTTATTAAAATGGGAAGTTTGATGGGTTGTGAGAATCTTATCCAAAATATTTCCAAAGCACTCCTAGAGGTAATTTAGGCAAGTTTGACCACAAGAATGCAAGTGGATGCCAACTAGCTAGTGTAGGACCTAGTAATTTAACCAAAATGATGAAATTTTATATCCTAAGTATGGGAATGGGTCTTGATTATTCTAACAACCCCTCTCAATCATGACTTATGTAAAATATCAGAAATATATAAGATATATAGGGCCTAGCAACAAGGCTTAGTCACTCTTTACATATTGCTTGTCCATATAAAACAAGGAAAGAGGCAAAACCACAAGGAGAAAATCCTCCCTTAAACATGGGCATGAACAAAATTGTATGAAATATTGTCTTCAATCAGTCTTCACCACATGATTAGCTATCCCCAAAAGTGATTTGATATTGCTGAAAGTCTTCTTAGAAAACACCTTGGTGAAGATGTCTGCAACTTTCTCAAATGATGCGCAATAAAGCATAACAATGACCCCATCATGCACAAGCCCTATGATGTAGTGCATATGGATCTCTATGTGTTTGGTTCATTGAATTTGTACTGGATCAATTGAGATTCTAATCGTACTTTGGTTGTCACAATAGATGACTGTAGAAGTCTCATATTCAATCCCAAACTCTCCAAGTATACTCTGCAACCACAAACATTGAGTTATTGCATTCACATCTCCGTGGTATTCTGCCTCTATAGATGAAAGTGCAATGGAACTTTGATTTTTACTTGACCGTCTGATTGGTCCATCTGCAAGTATAAAAGCATATCCAAAAGTTGATTTTCTATCAATGTTATCACCTTCCCAATCAGAATCAGTAAAACCAACTAACTCTAGGTCAAATTTTGCAACATAGTGAATCCCATGTGTTCTTGTTCCTTGTACAAAGTTTAGGATTCCTTTTATGCCCTCCAAGGTTGAGTGTGATTCAAATAAATTAGACAACCAACCAGTTGCCTATACAGTGTGTTGTTTACCAATGGAGTGGACTGCACTTTTTCAAGCTTAACTCCTGAAAGGAAAGGAGCCTCGCTTGACTTGGAATCCTTCATGTTGAACTTGTTCAGTAGGTCTGAATCATACTTGGATTGATGTACTTTGATTCCAAGATCTGATTGAGAAATTTCTAGCCCCAAATATTGGCTCAACAATCCCAAATATGTCACGGAGAAAGTATGGTTCATTGCACCCTTCAAGGAGACAATTTATTTCATGCAACTTCCTATGATTAGAAGGTCATACACATACAAAACAATAATTATAATTTAACCATGAATAAAATTCAAATAGACATTTGGATCAGACTTGTATCTACAATAGTTTTGTGATAGCAGAAATCCATCAATCTTGGCATACCAAGCTCTGGGAGCTTATTTTAACCCATATAGTGATTTCTTCAACCTGCAAACAAGAGATGGATTAGTAACAAAACCTTCTAGCTACTGCATATATATCTCTTGTTTGAGATATCCACGTAGAAAGGCATGTTTCGCATCCATGTGATGTACCTCCCATTGCTTGGAAGTTGTAATGGCCAAAACTAATCTTATAGAGTCCATCTTTTCCACTGGTTCAAAGGTCTCATTGTAGTCAATGCCTTGGACTTGGGAGAATCCCTTGGCTACTAACCTTGCCTTTTACTTCATAGGAGATTCCATCAACAACAAACTTTGTCTTGAATACCCATTTTCACTTGACTAGCTTTCTCCATGGTGGGAGATTGACTAGTTCCGATGTCTCATTCTTCTGGAGCAAATGGTATTCCTCCTTCATGGTTGTTTTCCATATTGTATATTCTGATGATTCTTCATAGGTTTTTGGATCTGATTCAACTCTTAGATAACACTTTTCAACAAAGAAAGGGTCCTTGACAGAAAGGGAACTCTCGAATTGAGATCTAGTTCTTCTAGGATCACTAGGATTCCTAGCTAGTTCCCCAGCTGCATGAATGGTCTTTGATTCCCACTTTGGCCTTGTAGGTGTGTCAGGATATGCAATTAAATCATCATTATCAGATATATCACAATCTAACAACTTATCAGGCTCTTCACTTACAAACAAAGGTGGTGGTGGTGAAGAAGACTCTCCAATTTCTGTTGTTGGCATATGCTCTACTTCAAACTGAACTCTCCTTTCAATAAATGATGTTTCAATGCTCATGTTGAATAAATTATAACCTTTGGAATCTTCAGAATACCCAAAAAATAGGCAGTCTTTACTTTGGGGTTCTAAATCCTTCATCTTTTCTGTTGGAATTCTATCCCATGCCTTAGAGCCAAAAATCCTGAAATGAGCCACATCAGGCTTGTGTCCACTCCAAGATTCGAAAGGAGTGATTCCATCAAGATGCTAGTGAGGCACCCTATTCCAGATGTAGGATTCACAATTTATAGCTTCAACCCAAAACTTTGGTGGAAAAGTAATAGACTCCATCATGCAGGTTGTCATTTCCTATAGTGATCTATTCTTCCTCTCAGCAACACCATTTTGCTGAGTTGTGTAGGGAATAGAGTGTTGCATTTGAAACCTGCATATTCACAATAATGAATGAAATCAGACTTGACATACTCACCACCATTATCAGATCTGAGGATATTGAGTTTCCTTCCGGACTCATTCTCAACCAAGGCTTTAAAAACCTTGAAGAGGTCAAAAACTTCAGACTTGTGTATGAGGAAGTAAACCAAACAGTATATGGAAAAGTCATCTATGAAGGTAAGGAAATACTTGGATTGACTCATGGACATATGAAGAAAATGACCAAATATGTCAATTTGGATGAGCTCAAGAGGTGCAGAGGTTCGCTCATGACTGACTCTCTCAGACTTATACTTTGGGTGTTTTCCTAGAATGCAACCCTGACAAACTCCTTTGGAAAAATTGATCTTTGGAAGCTCTATGACCATGTCTTTGTCACACAAATATGAAAGATATTTGTAATTTAGATGGCCAAACCTCTCATGCCAAATATTGTTGGCTTCATTAGCATGAGCGAGGAGAGCAGAGGGGTTTGACAAGGGCATGGAGTGTGAGAACTTGTACACTTTTGAACTATGATTCGAAAAATCTTTAGCAATGACTCTACCATTCGAAATATCAGATATTTCAACATCATTGGGAGTAAAAACAACCTTATTAGGAGACCCAGTGTGGGTCATCTGATAAATTGACAAGAGATTAGTAGCAAGACATGGGACATACAAAACATTATTGAAGGAACCATGGTCAAGATATATTCTACCCTTTCCCTTACTTTCAGTTTCAGAGCTATCTGCCAACAAATTTTTTGGACCATTCGAATCATCAAGAGAGGAGAAGGCCTCCCTTGTCGAAACCATGTTCCTTGAAACTCCATAGTCGATGATAAAGGAAGGATATCTTACAGTGCTTGCAACTAGGGCATGAAATCTCTCATTGTCTTCGAAACTTGATCCTCCTTCCTTCTTCTTTGTGCCTTCAGGAAGTGAGATATTGTGTTTTTCCAGGAGTTGATTCAACATATCTATTTGTTTCTTCATGCAAGAGCTCTTAGGATGAAAGCCCTTACCATAATATGCACACTTGCTCATTTCACCTTTACCTTTATTCTTATGGGAGTTCTTCATCTTGGAGTTTGAGGACTCCTCATGAGACTTGGACTTATCTCCTTTTTTATTAGGAGGCTTCTTAGCCTTCTTCTTTCCTTTGGAATCCACCTTTGAATCTACAACAACCAAAGCTTGCTCTTTAGAAGGTTTGATGGCGCCCATTATGAACAACTGTTTTTGATCCTGGGTCAAAGATTTGATGAAATATGCCAATGAAGGAATCTTCTAGGTTAGAGATGTTAGCTTTGTGGAATGGAAGGTCGAAACAAATACTGAGTAGTCAGGGCCAAGCTTCAAAAGTATGGCCAAAACTAGTTGTTTATCTTTCTTATCGATACCACAATGTTTTAACTGCAAAACCAATGATTTGAACTTGGAGAAGTAGACTTGCAAGGATTTGAAGCTGCTTGGACTCAGTGAAATCAACTCGTTCTCCATTGGATGTCCCCTCATTTCCTTTTCTTTCCAAATAAAGTTTGAAGCTTCTATCATACTTTATTTTGTGATGTCAATCCATCAAGATGGAAAACAAGGTCTCTGGAAATGCTAAGACACAAGAGACCATACACCTCATCTCTCCTATTATGCCATTTAATCTTCTTTGCTGCTGCATTAGGATAAACCTCAGTTGCCATGGTCACTCTGTAGAGGCATTTACTCTTCATTGGAATCTCCATATGTGCCTTCCATTCGAAATAATTGAACGGAGTCAAGATGATATGGTGAGATTGATCCATTCTTCAGCAACTGCGCCCTTGAACAAACATAATGCTCTCCTAGTGAGTGATGTCGATCCTACAAAAGCAATAGAAGAGGAGAACAATTGAGCTACCAAGGCTCTGATACCATGTCAAAATTAAGCCCAAGCTTAGATCAATTGAACTCACAAAATCGCTTGAAAAACATGCATAGATTCACTAAAAAATGGAGACTGTATATGGTGCATAACAAAAAATTCTATTGAATAAGTTTACATCATCCAACCTTATGAAAAAATAGGTTGTCCAAATATATAATTACATCAGATATTTGAATGCATAAACATGCCATTCGAATTGGCACAAAAGCAGGCTTACTAAACTAGTCAAAATCCCTCATAGGTGCATAAAACAGTTTCCTAATCTATCAAGAAGGTCACGGATAGGCTGAATGAGCTGTATTAGTTGATAAGTGAAGGAAACTGGAAAAAATCATGCTTTTTGGAGAGAAAAAGAATGAGGGTTAGTTGTGTAAAAATCAAGGCAATTGCCTTAAAACTAGATTTCACCTTTTGCCTTAAAAGTTGTTGAAAAAACAAGAAACTCTGGATAAGGCATGAATGCACACTTACTAAACTGGACAATTTAATGGGTTGTTAGAATCTTATCCAAAATATTTCCAGAGCGCTCCTGGAGGCATTTTAGGCAAGTTTGACCACAAGAATGCAAGTGGATGCCAACTAGCTAGTGTAGGACCTAGGAATTCAACCAAAATGATTAAATTTTATATCATAAGTATACAAATGGGTATTGATTATTCTAACACATAACACATATTATTAGGTTCTAGAGTTTCAACATTGAGGATAAATGACAAGTTGCATATGTGGAGGGTACGAAAGAGAGAATGCGAATGGATCTGATTCATTATGGTTTGGTGCTCTCAATTCATTCTTGGTCATAGATTTATGTGGGAGTTTAATGGAGCAAAGCAAGCTAAACCATAGCATTATTCTTCATGGTTGCTTCACTTAATCTCTACACATAGTATTATTGGCTTTGTGTATGCTTTTATGGTTGGTTACATCCATATGGCAGTCTAATGGTCAATAATACAGAGCCTACAACAATTATGAAGAAGGAATAAATCGTTGTTGTGGTAAGCCTACAACAACTATAAAGAAGCAATAAATCATTATTGTGATAATGGAAGTTGGTTAGGTGGATTGGTAGGGATGCTCACATTAAGCAGAGAACATATATAGTTGAAAGATGGATAATCTCAAACCAAGTAGATGGATCCACAAGCAAAGGCTTTTATTGCAACATATCATAAATAGTTTTTAGAAAAGGTCAAGAAGAGATGGAAGACATACAAAACATAGTTAGGTTGAACTAAGGATTTACCTCAAGTGACAAAATTGATGAAGAAATGACTCTTTGGATTTTTAACTATGGGTTTTCAAGGAGCGAAGAAACAACATATTTTAAGACAATATATTTATACTGGCATGCCAAAGAGATTATGTCTTGTGATATAGAAAAGAAAAGAAACCAAAATAGTGAGATCCTGTGTAGGTTGGATCAATTGGACAACACACATGAAAATCTCATTTATGATATTTGGACTTTTGAGGAAGGTGGTGGACAAGAGGCTCAAAAAATAGGATGAAGCAAGGGAGACATAACTAAGAGAACGAAAAGTAGCAGAGGAGAAGGAACCAATTTGATCCCAAGAGTAAGGGGCCACTCCTACACTCATTGATGTGGACTTCGATTCCCAAGGATGAATGCCACATCTTATTGTTCTAGTTTCTTTTTTCAATTAAGGTTATAACTCTATGTAGGCCCTCAAGGCATCTTGTTTAGACCATTGAGATCTTTATTATTGTACTAGATTTTTTTGGAGATGTCTAAAAATTCAACGATTTGGGTCGGATGCCATTTTTTCCCTAGAATTCGACATTTTTTATTTTGCAAAATGTGAATATAACTATGTTTTAATTGCATTTATTATGGTAGAAATGAATTCAACACCCTCAAAAACCCTTGGGGCATCCAAAATTCCAGAACTTGATAGCTTTAACCTGGATTTTTACAAAATACGATAGGATTTTATCAAAATTGTGCTTGAAAAATACACCTATTCCAACCGAAATCGTAGAATTTTTAGACTATTATGATTTTTTTGGATATCAAGTACACACTCCACCCATCATGAGATAACCCAATTGTATATTTTTGTCCATTAAAAAAACAATACTAAGATATTAAGAAAAATGGATTCAATAATTTACTTTTTTTTAATCTTATAAAAAAATCACAATTAGATTTTATTATAATGAATAAAATGTCCACACTAAATTTGAACTAGCAAATACCATATTCTGAATAAGCTAGAGGTATATATTTGACACATTGAGATCTATAATAAATTATTAATACATAGTTTTACATTGCATTGAGCCTATCACCCTAGAAGTACATTACCTAAACTATTATTCTAATGATGCTGCACTAACAAATGGAAAACTTATCAGGCAGTGCATGGTTCAATGCAATGAAGTTTGACTTTTCAGGCTAAGAGATGGAGTCAATAGTACAACTACATATTCATCTAATAGTTTTTTATTACCACATTCATCTAAATTTAATTTAACAGTTGTATCACTATTTGAGTTAACCATTGAAGTTAAGCTAATAGTTGTATCTAATAGTTAAGTTAATAGTTATCCAATATAATGATGATTTATAATTGTATAATCATTGGAGTTAAGTTAATTGTATCTAATAGTTAATTTAAAAAGTAATATATTAGGAAGTGCACTTCAAGTAAAAGTCATTGTTGGAGTTGAGGTTAAGCTAATAGTTGTATCATCAATGGAATTAAGTACATAGTTATATCTAATAATCAAATAGTTGTATCTAGTAATTGAATAGTTAAGAGCATGATTAAGAGCATGTGTTTCCTCTTAGGAGGTCATAGGTTCAAATCCATAGGGGGTAGTGTATGTACACCTCTGCAGACTTTAGGAGGTCATAGGTTCAAATCCATTGGAAGGTATTCTATCAATGTTATCAACTTCCCAGTCAGAATCAGTAAAACCAACTAACTCTAGGTCAAATTTTGCAACATAGTGAATCCCATGTGTTCTTGTTCCTTGTACAAAGTTTAGGATTCCTTTTTATGCCCTCCAAGGTTGAGTGTGATTCAAAAAAATAAGACAACCAACCAGTTGCCTATACAGTGTGTTGTTTACCAATGGAGTGGACTGCGCTTTTTCAAGCTTAACTCCTGAAAGGAAAGGAGCCTCGCTTGACTTGGAATCCTTCATGTTGAACTTGTTCAGTAGGTCTGAATCATACTTGGACTGATGTACTTTGATTCCAAGATCTGATTGAGAAATTTCTAGCCCCAAAAATTGGCTCAACAATCGCAAATATGTCACGGAGAAAGTATGGTTCATTGCACCCTTCAAGGAGGCAATTTATTTCATGCAACTTCCTATGATTAGAAGGTCATACACATACAAAACAATAATTATAATTTAACCATGAATAAAATTCAAATAGACATTTGGATCAGACTTGCATCTACAATAGTTTTGTGATAGCAGAAATCCATCAATCTTGGCATACCAAGCTCTGGGAGCTTATTTTAGCCCATATAGTGATTTCTTCAACTTGCAAACAAGAGATGGATTAGTAACAAAACCTTCTACCTGCTGCATATATATCTCTTGTTTGAGATATCCACATAGAAAGGCATGTTTCACATCCATGTGATGTACCTCCCATTGCTTGGAAGCTGTAATGGCCAAAACTAATCTTATAGAGTCCATCTTTTCCACTGGTTCAAAGGTCTCATTGTAGTCAATGCCTTGGACTTGGGAGAATCCCTTGGCTACTAACCTTGCCTTTTACTTCATAGGAGATTCCATCAAAAACAAACTTTGTCTTGAATACCCATTTTCACTTGACTAGCTTTCTCCATGGTGGGAGATTGACTAGTTCCGATGTCTCATTCTTCTGGAGCGAATGGTATTCCTCTTTCATGGTTGTTTTCCATATTGTATATTCTGATGATTCTTCATAGGTTTTTGGATCTGATTCAACTCTTAGATAACACTTTTCAACAAAGAAAGGGTCCT